>JAHWFP010103553.1:0-40136 GCA_023313725.1 Lithobius niger | reverse complement strand
TTTTGCTTTTTACTTGGTGTAGTAGCCTACGCTTTGCTCGTGATACGGGTATGAGACTGTGAGCTCTACCGTTCACTTTCCCCCCCCCCCCCCCCACCACCCCCCACCTCCTTCCTCCTTCCTTTGTCGGGGGCTTTTAAAAGTAATCGTGTGCTCTCAATGCTTGTAACTATGGTGTAGTACGAGATGTTTCTGCCGTTCTTATTTTTGTTTTGGTTGGAAAGGTTCTGTTGTTTGTGTTTCTGGTACTGGTATTACTGCTGTGAGTATTTCTGATATTTCTGCTGTCGATCTTGCATTGCTGAATGATGTAGTTGGTTGTTTTGGGATGAGCGCATGGCTTCGGGCCCCGGCTCACAATAAAAAAAACCATTAAACCATGTACAGCACGGCGGCTAACACATTAAACCAACTGTATGCTAACCGATCCCACAAAAACTCAAAAATATTAGCTTATACTAATTGTCTTTGATCTGCGTAGTGAGACGTAACAATGTTAACATGCATTCAAGGTATGCGTCGGAAGTAGCATTGTTGCAACCCAAGAGAGCGTTTCCCTTTGTAACCATCATAGAGTAAGCCCGGGCTCTTGTAAAACCGCCCTAGGGGATGTATGTAAATGGACTTGCAAATTAAATGGTTTTTCAAAAATGGTGGTGGTGTTGCCTGTGTTTGAGCTTAAGCACGTTTTATTCATGTTTTTTATCTGTGTATTTTTTTGTGCACCAGGCCAAGATTTTGGCTGAAATATAACATTTTCGTGCTTTGCCAGTCAGGTGGCACTTTTATTTTATAAAATGGACTTGATTTGTGACAAACCACCACGACTTCGATTCACTGCCATCATTCCTCCTAGAACGATGGAAAGCCTAAGGCGCAGCAAGAGTTAAATAAATACAGATGCAAACCTATTTACGTTGCCTTTTGGACTTATATGTCAGACTGCCTGAGCGGGGAATCGAACCCACGACCTTTGAAACCAAAAGTCGAGGTACAACCGCTGAGCCATACTGACACGGCCTAAATATAACGGGCCGTGTCAGTATGGCTCAGCGATTGGACCTCGGCCTTTGGTTTGAATGGTCGTGAGTTCGATTCGAGGCAGTCCAAATGGCCAAAAGGCAACGTAAATAGGTTTGCATCTGTATTTAGTTAAATTATTCCTTCGTGACACCATTTTTTGAAAAAAATTAATGAAGTAATCACGCAACAGACTTAAAAATTTGATGTCTTCCGGTAAGTATATAGTGAAGGTAATTTCCTAGGCGAATAATGCCTAATTTTACCGAATGAGTTAGCAGTAGTTTACTCCCCGCATAATACTTAATGCTTTATTCGCCTTGGACACAACCTAGTCTCATAAGCTATTTTGCTCTGGAGGTCCGACCGGTACTTTAATACAACCATGCGTGCGTGCACTAGTTTGATGCGTGCACTTGTATCAATCCGTGACAATAAGGTAAAGAATTCCTTCTAAGGAAATAATTTTCCAGGCACTTTTGAACTCTTATTGCTTTATTACAGCCATGGTAACTCGTATCAAAACATTCAGTTGTAGGACATACGAAACGACTCGCAATGTAAGTTTTTTCAGTCAATAAATCTTACGTAATTAATTTTTAATTCGCTGGTTATTTTTTGTCAACAGGCAACTTAATTTCCAGTTATCTATACCTAGTAACCACAGCTCGTGGCATCAAGAAACCAATTCGTAATGCAATACAAAATGGTGAACTGATTTTCTGAATACTAGCATTTGATTGGTTGTTTTCGATTCGATAAACCGGGAATGGGGCCATGTTGAAATGCAAATGCTCACTGCGAAATTATCCATTAACGACTTTAATTTAGAACGCGTCATTCAACAGCTCACTGTCATCCAATATGAATAGTACGTTGCGTTTCAATGTTAAAACAAGAAATTTTAAATCCTGAATTGTGCCTATAATTTACCGTACCTCCACTGCCTGTGTTTTTAACATAAAAATAAAACTTTTCCTCCTTTCCTCGGTTTTGTCCTTTTTCAAATTTATTGTCCATGTCATTAAAGTTTTGTCTGATGACGATGGGACAGTACAATTATTATTACCTTAAAATACCTTCTAAAGTAAAAAAAAAAAAAAAAAATTATTGTATTTTACACTTGAAAATGATTTTGATCTGAATCGAAACGTCGTTTGTTTAATAATTGCTTTTATGCACTTTCTTGACTATTTTACAACTCATGTTTACAAGTGCTACCTTTAATATAAACTCACTCCCGTAATTAACACGTGATCTTTATGAAATTTGCATTTTGTTGAGACCTATTTGGTTCCTAAGCTGTTTCACAGCCTTGTCATCCTTGTAAATTCGAAGTTTCAATTCATGAAAATGGGGCTGATTACCACTTCATAGATTTAGTTGGATCGAATTAATAACCTAAACCTTATTAGTTTTTTAGACATAATTTTTATGAAATTTGCGTTTTGTTGATACATTTTTGGTTCCGAAGTCTTTCACAGCTTGGGAGTCCTTGTAAATGCGAACTTCTCTGAGTGAAAATTCGGCTGAGAACCCTTCATAGTTACAGTTTGTTCAAATTAATAACCTAAAGCTTATCAGTTTTTTAGACGTAATTTTTTATAAAATTTGTATTTTGCTGATACATTTAAGGTTCCCAAGTTGTTTCACAGCCCCTGTTCCTTGTAAATGTAAACTTTTTTGCAAGACCATTGTATAGACGCAGTTGGGTCGAATTAATTACCTAAAACCTTGGAAGATTTTTATGATTAATTTTTAAGAAATTTGCTTTTTGTCGTTATATTTTTGGTTTTGAAGTTTTTGAAGTTTTTGAAGTATGTGCAAATCATAGCAAAAACCAAAACTGGTAAAAGGGAACGCCAAGTTCCGAATGGTTGGGCCCTTCAAAGGAGTGATATCAACACACCAAAATATTCGCCAAGTTAATCGCACCGTAGTTCGAAGTTTAAATGAAAACTAGAATATTGCTACTTTCGGTAGCAATGTTTAAGTTTTTATTTAACGTCCAAAGTATTATTCGGTGCGATAAACTTGGCGTATGTTTTGGTGTGTTGATATTACTCCTTTGAAGGGCCGAACCATTCGGAACTTGGTGGTCCCTTTTACCAGTTTTGGTTTTTGATATGATATGAATTCTTTTTTTAAATTGTGTATTAGATTCAACTCAACTAGATGTGTAATAAAGTGCCACGTCAACAATAGCTTGAGTGGAAATTTATCTAATATTTTAATTTCATATTACTCCTTTAGTCACCTCTTTCTCAGTTTTTGGTTTTGTTTTTATTCTTTTTATTTATTTTTTATTTAGTTCATATCAATACTTTGTGAGGCCGAGCCATTCTTAACTTGGTGGGCTCTTTATCTTTTTTGGGCTTTATTTTGACATTTTGTTTATTTTTCGTAAATTGGACGCAGACACAATATCTTTGGTAACGTTGGTTAGATTTGTGACGACACACTAGCGTGTGTCTACTCACGTCAGTATACACGTTGTCACTGTCCGAACTTTGATCGTCCAATCAGAGACGATGCCAACAATACCAGCAATGGTTATAACAATACTTTCGTACTTAGGCGGCCTCCCACGCCATTCCCGTTATATCCCCAGGCTGTAAACCAGAAAAGGTACGCAGTTCGTATCGTCCTGCAGCCATTCGTCCAATTTCATAGCTGGAAGCTTTTCCACAATCTCGGTATCGGTGAATAATCACCCTATGGGAATTAACATGGCGATGAGCGGACTCGCTAGAAACTAGAAACTAGCAACACGTTTGCAACGTTATTGAGAGCAAATTTTGCATTGAAAGCAGCTTAGCTGACATTCCTACACAAGTTAATTTTTGTCAGGTGGGTCATTGCTCACTATTTTACCACAATTTAAGCTTTTGTACCTCATTATTATTTTTCCCCAAGTACCTAAAATATGCCCTACTATGCGTCAGGATATAAGACACCAACGCTATGGCGTCGCGCTGTAATGGTTTACGTCCTCGATAATTGAATTGTTGTGATGTTTGTTGCCTAACTTGGCGCTACACGTGTGTCTAGGATAGGTGAATCTACAATTAAGAATGGTAAAGTTAAGAATTTGTATTAAGAAGAGACCAGTGTGAAATTAGCTATTCGATGAATTGTATAAAAAAAACTGTAACGAATACACAAAAATTTTGGCCCAGAGAGTTAGCCAGTGTGTGCAAAAAACTATGATTGAAAAAAAAACATAATCTGGCGGAGTATGCACATACCATGTGGGAGTATGAGAGGACAAACGGTGCACATATCCAACACCACTCATGTGTTGCACGGGCTACAGCTAATTATTTATGCACGCTGTAAAATCTTAAAAATCTATGCAAACATCAAATTCTAAAAATGAAGAGGTACTGGAATACTTGTTTAAACTTTTGTCAGTTTCCCCGTAATGTTTAACAAACCGTGTTACAGTTGAAATGAAACCGTGCTAGATTGAAACCGTTATTTACCCTACTTAACGTGCTCGCCAGCTCTTGACGCTTGTACGAACAATGGTTCTTGACGTAGTTAAATTTTCTTTCTCGTTAAACTCACGAATTTCGATTGAAATCGGTTAATTACCAGTTGACAGACACATTTAGGTCGAATTAATTATCTAAACCTTGTCAGCTTACCGCAAACAGGCTCCAATTCATCGTATTCCTCCTTTACAGTATCCAATCGTCAAATCGATAGTCCAAAGCTTCGAATATCATCGCCTCAAGTACGTTCGATAGTTTCTGCTTCGATTGATTTTGATTCTGGTTGGTTTCCTACCAATTACTTAGAACGGAAGTGTTTCAAAGCTATAGGTCCACGTGTCGATGACCTGGTCGTCTTCCCAATTCATTTCCTTCCATCTGTCAAGCAAAAAGGTAGAATTGTAAGAAAAAAATGGGTTTTTTTTTTTTTTTTTTGGTTGCGTGGGACAAAACACATTAAGGTTTTGCAGTATTAGCAGGCGGAAGTAAAATTAGTGCCACTGCAATCATGGATGGTGAAAGTGTGCCTTCATTTTCACGCTAAGCTAGAGACATTCCCTATATCTGAATCAAAAAAAGAATGACAAAAAAACAACACTGATTGTGATGCATAAATATTAAAAATAAAAGAAAAAGTTAAAAGCCGATATGGTGCACAAAGAAACACAATTTTACGACGTTTCGGATCTAAAAACTAGCCGCTTTCAAGCAAGAACAGATTTTATCACAAAGCCAACGTTGAAACATAAAACACCCTATGGGTGTAACCCCAACATAACATTCCACATCAATTATATGATGGACTGTAAGCGGCCGTGTTGTAAATCTCGCATGTTGCCTATGTTTACTGGGGCCCATGGCCAATTAAGTCTTTATCTGTTTAATCTGGCATAGGTTAAATTATCTATATATTGTAATTTCATTTCCGGTTCCTGCCTCTAGAACCTTCTAGAAGTTTTCATTTCCCATAATATACCGTTGTTATTTCGCGGTTATCAGGGGTAACCAAATCGTATTTAAGAAAAGGGGCCAGCATGGAAAAATCAGTTAGCCTTCGGGTCAGCCATCCGGCTGGTCCTCCTTAAGCCCTGCAATAGGTCTGCTACTTAGGTGAATTTTTGCTACCTAAGCCTTTATAGTAGGCCTGTTTTTACGAACCCTTAGTTACGGTAGTTTCCGTGTTTAGGCCCAAAGTAGGTTGAGTTTCTTTCGGTCCCAAACCTAAAGTTCTGGCGCTATACAGTTCCCAACTCAGTCTAGACCTCTCCCCCACTTAGTTAGCTTTTTTTTCGTTAGGGCGGTGAAAAAATTGGCATTCAGCAAGGAATTCACCCCTCAAAAGGAAACAATGATATAGGTTGGTGCGACCAATACGTAAACGGGCCAACACCACCTGTTCTCGGCAACTGTGCCGATAGACAATAAAATGACTGCCAAACCTGAAAAGTGCCTTTTATAGCTCGAAACTAATTGCCGTCTTGTCTTCTTCGGCGCTGTGTTCATCTACCACGAGACTTAGCGTGTCAATTGGGCGAAAAGTCTGTCCTCCTACCCGAGGTTATTCATTTTTACAGGAGTTAGTTTGTATGGAGTTGGGAATTCTAACTTCTCTATAACACACAGTGTCAACAGTAGCAACCCGGAACACTGCACTGTGACTGAGGTTGACGCTAAAACCAAGCTGTCTGTCGGCGCGCCATTAAGCCTTAATCGCCCTTCCCCCGCCCTCCCCGCATCATAACAAGCACACTATTATGAAAACGTCAAAATACAAACGTTTTAAGTTTTCAAAAAGGATCTAAGTCGTGTTATGTTATAGAAACCAACAATAGGAGATGTCCGTATTGTCACCACCTCTTCCGATTACAGAGAGGAGGAAATGAGATGGAGAAAGGTGCCAGTTTTTAAACTATAGGTTCCCAGCGGAAATTTTTTTTTACACGCAATGTATGGAAAACAGGAGTTGTTTATTTTCTGGCATTGTGAACAGGTGGGCGTTGTGTCAAAATGCGAATGCTTTCCAAGTTAATCCCAGATCTATATTCTTGCTCGTGGAATACAATTGTTTTGTTTTTGAAATCTGGGTGTACCTTGTCGCTATTCGATTCTGGACCAAGGATAAAACAAATTTCTTGGTCCATCATCGAATAGCGACAGGGCACTCCCCACAAAATTTATTCACGAGAAACAATATATATCTAGGATTAAATAGGAAAATATTTGCATTTTGATACAACGCCCGCCTGTCCACCATCACATATCTGCCAGAAAATAAACAACTTTCTGAATACATTCCAGTAATGAGATATGCAAACAAATTCCCGCTTTAGACCTACAATATCTAAATTGACACCTTTCTCCATCACATTTCCTCCTGTTTGTAATTCGCAGAGGAAGGTTTGGTCTCTTATTGTCGGTTTCTAACCCGACTTATATCCTTTTCAAAACTTAAACTCCATAATTTTGACTGCTTACATAATAGTGTGCTTGTTGTTGTGGTGGGTTAAACCCAAAGTGTGTTTTATGTTTCGAAGGTATTTTTTTTTCTAAAATCAGTCCTGGCTTGAAAACAGGTTATATTCAGACCCGAATCGTCGCAAAATAAAAATGTGTCCTTGTTGGCTTTTAACTTTTTTCCTTACTTACTTTGGTGTTCATATACTTTGCATTTATGCGTAAATATTCACAAACACAGACAATGATAAAATAGGCCTGGCAGAACGATGGTAACCCTCAAACCATTATTTACTGCAAATAAAAATTTTTTAAATGTCCCATTCTTTTCAAGAATCTTCTTCAGTACACATTGTAAAACTATGCACAACAAAGTAAATACAAAATAAGACGCATCGTAAAAAGTAATAAATATATTAAAGACGCTTTTAGAAAAATACATTCGCCGCATCAGATTACGACATAATAGGGAGTGGTAGATTTAAATTAGATTAGTTAAATGATAAGTGGAACTCTTTACGTAATAAATTTGCATTAGTTCAACCTGGAGTAACACACGCCTGTCTTGACGTGTCTTCGAAAATTAACCGGTTTAGATCAAAATCAAATCACTTGAGTTTTATTAATACGTGACAAATTGGTGGGAGTGACGGTTGCCCATCGCCTTCCATCAGGCTATTCTGTGTTTTCTGCAGAGCTTATGGCTCTCGGTTTGGCGGTGGAATGGATCCTTGGCCTTCAGGGCACGCATTTTATTATCTTTAGCGATTCCATTAGTGCCCTGGAGTCCTTGGCGACTTACAATCCACGGAACCCCTTGACACAACGTGTCCAAGCTTTGCTTTCCCGCTCTCCTGGCCAGCGGAAAACCGTGCTTTTCTGCTGGATCCCGGGCCATGTTGGGATAGGTGGGAATGAGCAAGCGGATTCTGCAGCAAAAGGGGCCCTTTCTGGCCCTCTCGGAAGGGATCTCAGCCTTGTTCCCTCGGACGCTTTTCCAACTCTGCGTCAAGGGTAAACGCTTTTTGGCAAGCCTCGTGGGATGGACAGGACGGCAATAAATTACGAGCTATTAAAGGCACTGTTGAAGAATGGCACTCGGCGTGTCGCCGCAGTCACCGTGAGGAGGTGGTGTTGGCCCGTTTGCGCATTGGTCACACTCGACTTACTCACTGTTTCCTTTTGCAGGGGGTTGACCCTCCTGAATGTTATTGGTGTCGGCGGCCACTTACGGTCCGGCACTTCCTTGTTGATTGTTGCCATCTTGATGGTTTTCGTCGTCGTTTCCATCTTCCGCATGACATTGTGCGTCAATTGGGCGATAAGTCTGTCCTCCTGTCCGGTGTTTTTCAATTTTTGCAGGAGGTACAGATGTATGACAAGATTTAGGTTAGGGGTTTGAATAATATCTCTGTAATGAGTGGTGCAGTGGCAACCCGGACCACTGCACTGTGACTGAGGTTGGCGCTAATGACCAAGCTGTCGACGCGCCATTAAGCCTCATTGCCCCCCCCCCCTTTTAAACCCGAAATCGTCCCATGGAATGCTTCGTCAACGTGATTTGAATCTAATACACAATTTTAAAAAAATAAGTGATATCTTATCAAATACCAAAACTGGTAGAAGAGACCGCCAAGTTCCGAATGGTTCGGCCCTTCAAAGGAGTGATATTAACACACCAAAACATTCGCCAATTTAATTGCACCGAATAGTACTTTGGACGTTAAATGAAAACCGCAAGTAGTAATGTTCTAGTTTCATTTAACCTTCGAACTATTAGTTTGTGCGATTAACTTGGCGAATGTTTTGGTGTGTTTGATATCACTCCTTTGAAGGGCCGAACAATTCGGAACTTGGCGGTCCCTTTTACCAGTTCTGGTTTTTCGTTCAGGTAATGGCAGTAAAGTATACAAGGCAGTTTTGTAGAACTGTAGCATCGAAACGCAATACAAGTTCACGATGGTCACAAATCTTTTTGTAAATTCTTTAACAGAATTTTTCTTGTAAAGAAAATTGGTATATTTAAAAGGCCAAGTTTTGGGTGGAAATTCAATTCTTGAGTCCAAAAACTGGGATCCTACTTTCAGAATTTTTGAAAAAAAAAACAAAAAAACATGCTCAACTTTCCAGTGTAGTCACGGTACCGAACATAATATAAAGTTGGAATTAATTTTTTTCCTAAATTTAGGAAATTGGACTCATAGTTTCGGGCTCTGTTGGATTTGGACTTTTTTTTCTCCCAAGAATTAAAAAAAAAAACTTTAGGCTGAATGATATTTTTTATGGCACCTTGCATAGATTGACGTCATCAAATTGCCAGAGAAGCGCCCGACACCGTCTTTTCAAAACCGTGTTCGTGGGGAAAAGGTAGCACGGGTGTGGACGACTGAATGGCTAGCACAGGGCGTCAGCCGTGTGCCAGATGTTGGGTCCGCGGCTGGCGAGGTCACAATAGAACAGAATAGAATGTGTCAGCCAATCAATAAGCTTAGAGCTTTTTGAAGGCCCAAGCGTAGAAAAAACACGATGCTGCACTCGGCTGTACACGACAAAAGCCAAACATGACCATGTGACGCAAGCCACACGATATAGCAGCAGGTAAACCTTGGCTGTTGTTGGTTTTGAACAAACAGGTACCAATATTATTATTTTTAAACAGGGTTCGTACACGGCCTTGAATGACTTGAAAAGCCTTAAATTTGAAAACCGAAAATTCAAGGTTTGAAAATCTCGAATATTGGAATTTTTTGTTGTCGGAGTCTTTGACATGCCCTTACATTTTGTGGCATCGAATAAGGCTAATGCCCTAACAGTATTAATTTTGGTATCAAATTGACATAAATGAATAGAAATAATTTGTTAGCCGAATCAATTTCTTCTGTGAACGACCAAGACTACCTATATTTAAAAGACTTAACGCTCGGTTTCACGTAGCATGCTAGACGCGTCGCCCAAGCGTTGCGCTGAACTGAAAGCACGAAGAACAAAAAACCCCAATCGTAGCATTGATTAGTGTTAGCGGGATGCACAAAACGTGATATCTTCTCATTATTGGATTTACCGGTGTTGTAGCGCTAAACGAACATTTTTTTACGGTAATGGCGACTATTCTTGAAGTCTTCGGACGATTTACTGATACGTCAAAGGATCGTTTAACACATTTTTAATGAGAATTGAAAACGCCGTAGCGTATCATACAGACAATACAAACGTACGTTGGTTGCTCTTCTGCTTGAAATTCATGAAATTAAACCTCCGGAGGCTTTGTTTTGTCGTTTTCGTGTATACTGTTTAGCATTTGTTATTAGGAGCGTACGGTTTTGGACCATGGCTTCTTGATTAATAAATGAATGAATGAAAAAATAGGTACGTAGCATGAAGCCATTGTCGTTAAATTTTAAAAATTTGGTGTCAATGCAGTGTTTTAAGTTTAAAATCCGCGTATCGCGTGTCACACGTACCTTTCACAGTTCAGTCCGCATGCTAGAGCAGTTCAGTTTTGGGGCGTAAATAGCGCGACTAGTGGCAGAATCGGTGGCTAACTGGACGATGCGTCGAATTTCTAACGTTAAGCCTTTACGTTCAGGGTGCCTTGGAACGACGCTCCTCTCGGATTGGACTGCAGATAGAAAGCGAGGTGCCGTTTGCAAGCAATACTGGAATTTAAAAGGGAACTTTAGAGTTTACTGTGACAAGAACCTTGAAATTGGTTGTAAACTAGCTTTGAAAAGCCTTGAAAAGACCTTGAAAATGGTTTCGTTTGTTGTGCACGAACCCTGAAATTAGTGTAGGCATCTTTGTGCCTGTAAGCGACAGAACGTGGTCCGCCTCTTTCTTATCCCAGAATGCCGTTCAACGCTGCTGTCCAGCGGCGCCAGTGTAAAGTTTCTGTTCGAGATAGACGTCGGGACCGCGGTTGGTATGTGCGATTTGCTTGTACCCTCTTCCTGCATCATTTTTGTGTGCAAGCAAGGAAACGGACGCGGGCATGTGGCAAAATTCCTTCCAGATTCCTTCAAAATTTCTTCCAAGGTAGGCACTATGCGAGTTCCATATACCAGCCTCAACATGTAGCGCCGTATCAGTTTTGAAGCATATCTTATGGGGTTAAGAACATTGTTTGCTGACTTACTTGTAAGGGAGCATTTCCACATGCAGAAATTAGAACTTGTATCGTCAAATTGTTGTGGAGTAGGTGAAGTATTGAACAATAATCTTTTTGTTTTAGAGTGTGCGTCAAATGCATTGTGAACAGACTGCGAACTACGATCTGTGAATAGATCAAGAAAATGTTAATTTTAATATTAAGTTCTGGTCTGTGACAAAGTACAAATTATTAACGACTTACCGGTTGACTTACCATAAATCACGATTAAGCTGCTATGGAGCTCTACCTAATTTGTATAATCAAGTACTCTACAATATTACGAAACACAAAAAAAAACATGCATTTCACATTGACTGGTTGGTACACGGATTTCATGAACACATACATATTACTTTGGTTATGTCTCTCAGCTGTTACGCGCTATTAGGAGCACAGACTTAGTATAATTTAAAGCGGCATAATTTGTACTGTATACAAGTTGTCTCTAAATCATTTCTTAGATTTCAGTTCGTAAGGGCATATTTGCTCAACAAGACCATTCCGTTTGCTGAAAGCTATTAACTAATCAATCATTATTTCCTAACAAAGAATTGCCTATTTTTTTCCCTACAGGAATGCAGCAATACATAAACATGTTATAAATAACAACAAGAAAGTACAACAATAATTTTTAGCATTGCTTAAACATGGCCTAATTTCTTTGTTTTTCCAAAAATTTGCCTACGCTAATATCCCTCAAAGAATAACTTGTAGCAGCGATTAAACCTTGGACAGCGTTTACCGGACGTGAAAATCAACGCATTACCCAACAAAACTTATAGTTTGAACATGGTACCCACTTTGGGGTTGTCGAATCGTGACAAAACCATCGAATGCTGGCATTTGGGATTCTAGCTGCCGTTTTCTATAACAGCAGGAATAGTTTTCTTTTCAAAATTGGATGCCGTCATGCCACATTCATCATACTTAGTGTTTTGAGCCACGAGGAAATGATCTTACAGCTTGTAATGAGGGAATTCAGGGTAATTATTAAGAAGCATTGTGTATTATTTGTTGTCCATACATCAAGAAGTAAATAAGATACATTCGCTTATTCAGTTTTTGGCTGACCTGTAGCATTAAATTTACAGACATACAACAAATTCACGGACATATAACAAATTCTTTGGAATGAAAAAAGTTTAAGAAAAAGAACAGCACTTATAAGAGCAAGTAAGTAAAGAACAAATAAAATGTAACAAGTTAACGAGCCAAACAGTCATGACAAGTTGCAGCACCTAATGCATTCTATACCATTATTTACTTCTATGTATGGCACTTGATTTCAACAAATGAAGGAATGCGCAAATAAATTTCTTTTTACACAACAAACGAGCCGCGTGTCTCCTTAATTACTTGAGTGTAAAGTTGGTGCGTCCACGTGCACCAGGGAGGAAGCGGTCAAGGTTAACGGTATCACTGCCACTAGATGGCGCCCATCTACCGGTTGAATATCCTGCGCTCCAAAACGGTCGTTCTATATTTAAAAAAAAAAAGCGCCCGTTGTTACGTTAGGTCTAAACTTGCCGCTTGCTTCCTGGTGCACGTACACGTACGAACTTTGCACTCAATAATTAAGGAGGCACGTGGCTTGTTTGTATCATAGAAAGAAATTGATATGTGTGTTCTTTCGCCTGTTGAAGATAAGGGCTAGACAGAACCAGAGAGCAGTAAATGGCTATAGATGCTGCAGCCCTTTAAAGATTGGCCTCGTCAGAATACAAGATACATTATCCTGAGAAAAAATGAAAAGACAACTTCCCCGACTGGGACTCGAACCCAACACTTCCCGAATATTGGACCGGTCACTCTAATAACTGCTGTACCAAGGCGAATCCTGGATACAGGCTCCAGCCGAGCACTAGTAGCTGTTCAATCTTTCTCAGTGGTGACCTAAAGGCCACAAACATACACAAGGAGGGGGGCGTCGGACGTACGTCTAACTGGAAAATCGTCTAATGGGATAATTGTTTAATATCTGCATAAATAAAAAATCTGGAAAATCGTCAAAACGGAATATCGTATAATGGATAATCGTATAATGGATAAACGTCTAACTGGAAAAACGTCTAGCTGGAAAAACGTCTAACTGAGGTTTCTGATGTTATATGTATAGCCGCAGCGAGCGCGGTAGCGCGAGCGAGGCAGGGACATTAGACGATTTTCCATTATACACATTTCCAGTTAGACGATTTTCCATTATACGAATTTCCTGTTAGACGACTTTCCGTTATACTGTTATACGGTATACGTTCTTCCAATTATGCGATTTTCCAGTTAGACGATTATCCCTCGCCCCCAAGGAGGGAAAGCGACTTGCTTCTTGGCCTCCACACTAAAAATAATGCGAGCACTAAATAAAGAATAAATCACAAGGTAAAGGCCCAACGAAGCAAATAGTCTGCAATAAAGACTGACCTCGTGAGAATAGATTAGTGTATCTTTTTCTCACAAGGCCAGTCTTTAATGCAAGCTGTTTGCTTTGTTAAATGATAAATGCATTAAAATACGAAGCTATAGGGATCTATACTATATCACGTAGTGCGATAGTATAGTAAGTCTTTGATTTAAAAAAAAACACACTCGGCAAATAAACTAGCAAAAAAAAAGTTAAACACAAGGCTATAATAAGTGTTAAGTAACCTAGACTCGCATGGAGTAATGTTATATCTAACACAAGAAAAAAAAACAGTGTCACAACTGTATAGCAAGCTTTTAGACATAGGCCTAAATAAAAGACAACACTTTTATGTCAGCGTTTTCTAACCCAAAACGTCATTAGTACAATATTTTATTTGTGTGGTGCAGTGGCAACCCGGACCACTGCACTGTGACTGAGGTTGGCGCTAATGATCAAGCTGTCGACGCGCCATTAAACCTCAATTTCCCCCCCCCCTCCAATATTTAATAGAGAAGTATGCCAAATATCTCGCACATGCATATCTTATCGAACAAACAACAGTTCAGTTTCGTGCACCAGCATCCACTGTGGTTGCATCAATCATAAACCTGGCACGGGTGACATTATATTTTTTAGTTTAGTGGACTTTACTCACAGTTGCTCTATATTGCCTACTGGCTGCATGGAAAGAACAAAATTACAATGTTAAACAAGATTATAGTTGAATATGAAGCAGAAACGACAACAGGCAGGAAAATATTTTTACGTATAATATAAGAATATATAACAAATAGAGGAAAAGTCTCCGTTTTATATATTTTTATATTATACATAAAAATATTTTCCAACATGTTACCCTTTCTATTACATGTTCAACTATAATCTTGTTTAACACTGTAGTTTTGTTCTTTCCACGCAGCCAGTAGGCAATGTGTAGCAACTGCAAAAAATGTTAGTAATGGCCCATACAGGACACGTACAACTTTAACACCGTAATGTGGAGGCCAGTTGAATTCAGGTTTCCAGCGTAGTAAGAACATAATTTATTTGACCTTATATATTCCCTTTTTAACAGCCATTATTACTAAAAGTCATTTTGACGTCCGAATATTCCTACGACACTTTGAACTTGTTCGACGTCCAGGCCATTTATTTCAATTTGCTTATCACATCGGTAAAACTTGGCTGCTTGATTCTGTGGGTTGCTGAACTTTTCAAACTTTCCTAACGGAAATTGATTTCCAGAAAGAGGTAAGTCGAATTAAAATTATCCGAAAAAAGCTTAATTCATTTAGCTTTTTCTGATATAGCTTTTTCTGTTTTTTCTTGACCTGCTAAACAAATTGGCGTAAACACCAAACACAAGGGCATGTTAATTATTGAATAAAAAATAAAAGTGCGTGCCAAAAAGCTTAATTGGAGCGCCATTGAGCGATGAATTTTTTCATTGGAGGCGACTTCAGCATTAGTTTTATGAAGTGAGTTACCAAAGTTACCACCAGACTCCGCCACAGTTTGCTTTTGCCGATAAAGCAAATTGTGGCGGAGTCTGGTGGCAACTTTGTTAACTCTCTTCTTAAAACTAACGCTGAAGTCGCCACCTCTGCAAAATTTGTCACCAAATGGTGCGCCAATTAAGCTTTCGGCACGCCGTTTTATTTTTTATTTAGCTTTAACGCCAATTAGTTTGGCAGGTCAAGTCAAATGGCTGCACTACCTTTTTTTCAAAAATAGTTAAATGAATTAGGATTTTCGGATATATTTTCAATTCGACTGCCAGGTTGAATTAACCTTTACGGAAAATGTTAAATTAACTGAAAAAAATCGATCTTCTAATAATTCCTATTTGCGACAACCTGTTTGACATTATTAACAGAACAGTTTACAACTAAGTAGTGTATTTTAGCAAGCAGCAACAAAATTGGCGTTGACGCCTCATGCATAGATAAAGTTAAACGGGGGGGGGGGGGGAGTATGCCCTACAAGGTCATAACCACACATGACATGCTATACTATTTCACTGGTCTGCACTACAAGGGCATAACCGCAATAATAACTAGACTTTGAAAATGTCCGTTTGTCCGATCCATTTCTTTCAAACTGCATAACAGGTCAGTGTATCAAACTTGGTGTACACTTACCTATGTACACTTACACAGACCTATGTAGCTGTAAGTGCACAGGTCGGACAAATGGCTCGGACAATGGCAGATAGTTTCAAAGTCTAGTTATTATTACGGTTGTGCCCTTATAGCGCACACCAATAAAATGGTTCGAGGTCTGATGTTTTGCTAGATGCGTGGCGCCATCGCTACGGCTGGGAGCGCGTCAAAAGCTATGCTAAAGATGCGTGATTTTGGAGTCTCACATTCCGATGGATGTTTCCTCAATAAAGTAAATCGGCGGCAGCCAACACCCACTAATACACTGCGTAACGAGCAACGGGCAATTTCCCGTCTGATAATATGCTAGGTTCGCTTTTGATGTCCGCTTATCGGCATACTTCTCTGCTAAATGTTGTGCGTACGACGAGTTTTTAGCTTGTGAAAGCTTACGCTAAAAATGTTGCATTCTTTACTTTGCATGCTGGGGTATAAAGCTTACGAAAAATTGTAATATTGTATATTGTAAGGTTTGTTCACCTTGCAGATACCATCACAGATTAGAAGACGCCTCGGCGGTTTATGATGGTGCCGGGCGAGATCATTTTTAAAGTTTTTTGGGGCTAAAACAAATTATCCATTTTAGGCACATAAATCCTACCAGTATGTCGTGCGACCCGTTGAGAATAGCATTTGCAACATTTATTTACACAGGTTAGATTTAATGTCGTAAAATTATCTGGCGGAAAGAAGAAAAAAACAAGAAAATGACTGTGTTGGTAACATTTACATATATGTGAAATAATGTCGTAAAACTGAGTTGTACAGGAAAGCCAACAGGGATGCACGTGTCTTTAAAAAAAACCGAACAAATGTTCGTCACACATGCCAGTACGGCAAAATCAACGTATAATCCTGTGAACCGACGGCCTTGCCGACTGAGTTAACAGTACGTGATATTCATGTTTTTTTTTTGTTTTGTTTTTTTTATGTGTACAGAAATTCACCAAGTCGAGTGGTGAAATCCGTCATTTGGTGGAACACAGCCTTAATGATGAACTAAATGTAAATAAAAACCAAGCCATGCAGACGCAAACAAAAACACCCAAAATATGACGTTTCGGGACTTACTGAGCCCCGTTTTCAAGAGTGGAAACTTTTCAGCAAAGGAGCTTAGTCGTGTAAAAATACACTCTAGAAATCCCATAAGAATGGAGAAAAACAAACAGAGCAACAGCGCAAACTAAAGACTGTAACGTATTTAACTCAGCTTGAGAACTGACAAATGGGAGCGCCCTCTTTCCACCGAATGCAGGTAGGAAGTTACTATTTATTTGGGGGAGGGTGGTTAGGGGCCAGTGGGAAAATTTAGAAATACCCAATTTATGAAAGTAAGGACGTATTCTTTTAATTGTCTATTTTCAGACATAATATTTTTATGCACGGATGGATTGGATGCGAGATAAGTAATATGTAATGCGTAGAGCTTCGAGGTTCAATCTGGCACGGTATTACTTTACGTGAACTAAAGCACTGATGTTGTCAAGATCAGGGATGTGTGGTGGCAACGTCAGTGGTGGTCTCATCATCAATGTTTTATTTCACGAAACGCAAAATGGTGTGAGGTCGAACGTCCACCCGTGCATTACCGTTTTCGCCTACAATTAAAAGAATACGTCCTTTTTTTTTTATTTTTTTTTGACAAATTGGGTATTTCAAATTTTTCTCGCTATAGCCCAACCTCTCATAAACAGCCGTAGCTGGCCGTAAATCATCTTCTCCAACCCGAGTTTGTAGGAACGGCGTCAATGCTCCTGTTGTCAGTTTTCGACCTGATTTAGGTCCGTTTTCACGCTTTAGTTTTATGTGTTATACTTTGCTTGTTTAACTCTATTTTAACAGGATTTTTACAGCGTGTTTTTGGTATGATTCACGCTCCTTTGCTGTACATTTTCCTGGCTTGAAAACGGGGCTCGGTAAGTCCCGAAACATCGCAACATTTTTTAAGCTTCTCTTGCGCATCTATCTCTGCTTGACTTTGTTTTTATTTGCATCTTTCTTGGTGCTACAACTCTGTTTCATTAACGCTGCTCAACCCTCCTTATTCCTAACATAACTTGCTCTTTATAAACTCCTGTTGCGAATAAGCAATTAATTTTCTTATCAATGGTCCGTCTACAGTACGCCTTCTTAAGTTACGGGGTAGGAATGGGTGGGCAATTTAGTAACACGTATTTAAAGCTTATTTGGGATTATTTTGACCTCTTCAGAAATAACTAAATACAAACTCACACAATACTAATTTGTTTAAAAAAAAATTGCATTCACTTATTTATTAACAGCAATAAATAATCCGGTAAAAACTAATTCCACCACCATAGTTTAAAACTAGGAACTACAGAAAAAAAATAATGTAGTCGTTGTTCGAACAGTTCCTCTTTGGAAAGCGTCCGTTCCTGAGTTCATTGTTGTGTGCAGTTGAGACGTCTAGAAACCTGTAAAGAGAAAAAAAGAGGGCATTAATATAAAATGTAACACAGCCGGTTTGGGGGGGGGGGTTGAGGCTTAATGGCGCGTCGATAGCGAGGTCATTAGCACCCACAGCCGGTTGGAACAGCAGAAAGTGTGATAAGTGTAAAGGTAATTGATTAAATTGAAATTGAAAATTAAAACTGAAAACTAAGTTCATCACTTGTAACTACCCAGTAAGTGGATGATTGATTTCAAGATTAACTCGAGCACTTCACTGTTTACTGCACAGCTAGGGGTCTGCACACAGAGTATCACATATTAGACAATGACCCAAGTTGCAGCTTAGTTCAGCCCTAGCAGAGTTTTAGTGGTCCAACATTTCGAGTTGTACTCCAGACACCAACTGATGATCCTCTATTCCTGCAGGCTTTTATACCCGCTGGAGCAGAAGAGTCCCGCCAAGGAATTACGTCATGTGACTGGCTGACTTTAGCGATCCGGTTCCAACTGGTTGAACAGTTGGGCCAGCTCGCTGCCTAGCCCGTGCCGCTCAGCCAACTC
The DNA here is from genome assembly GCA_023313725.1 of Lithobius niger. Taxonomy (NCBI): domain Eukaryota; kingdom Metazoa; phylum Arthropoda; class Chilopoda; order Lithobiomorpha; family Lithobiidae; genus Lithobius; species Lithobius niger. The sequence continues at coordinate 21,482 of JAHWFP010103553.1, read as the reverse complement.
CCGTGTTACGCGGCAATTGGGCGGACGCGCTCTACAGCTCAGGATAACGGCAAGGTGCGCCACGAAGTGTTGGCTTCATGTTGTGCCTCGTTGTTCATGTAAATAGCCGGTTTACGCACTCTTATGAGTGAATTGGAGCGGGAAGGAAAAGGTTGCCATTAACGCCAGTCCACGCATTAAATAAATCTAATGCACTAAAAATCTGCATGTGCAAAGGTTTGTACAAAAAAATGACTACAAAATAGAAAACAAGAATCAATAGCAGTAAAAATAAAATAATGAGCACAAAAATCGGGCTTTTTTAACAAGCGTGTTAAGTCTGGAAGGTTAATAAGCCACCATATCATACACTTATAGATGGCACCAAAGCCGTCTGTTCAACTCTAAGAAATTCTATGTAGAAGCCACCCTTACACCAAAGAAGTTTCGCCGGCATTCCAGTCTTATTTTCAGAATACTTAATTTAAAGCAATGGTCGCTCCTCCATGTAAGTCAGAGAATGGTAGAGCCGCTGCAAGAAAGCTACAGAGAATTTTAAGTTAAATAAATAAATAAATAAATAATAATATAGAGACGATGCACGTGACATCCTCACACCCAAATTCCCAAGATGTTAAGTGGAAAAGGTACTACTATTATGACATTTGTTTTTTGCCGCATGAGGGAGGAAACCGGAGTACCCGGAGGAAACCCTCATGCCTCGTACCCGGGAAACATCCGGAGAAAAACCCGTACATATACACTTCCCATCACCAAGATCGAACCCGAAGTTAGCGGTAGGTCCGCATTTAAATGGCGTAGGCGAGTATACGGACCCAAGATTTGAGCCGCAGATGATAATGCAGTTGCTGCCAACCGAATAGCTATTTGGTAAAGCGATGCTGGATGAATTCAAGGTGGTCTATATCAGGTAGAAGGTAAAGGGACCAAACTGTACTAGCGTACTCTAAAAAGAGTTCGAATGATGATCTTGACGGCCCATAATTTGTTTTTCACGCATCCTTCGTGAAGCGAAAAGCCTTTGTAATATGCCTAAATGAAGACTGTCATTTGGTATATCACAATAAATCGAAGATTTAAGGTCGAGTCGAGCAGATACCAAAGCACTTGACCAAATGTGCACCAGGTATGGAAACACCCAGAAAATATATTTTCTGTAGTAATATAACGAATAGAAGAAGAATATTAAAAAAAAAATGTTTTATCATCACTCACGAATTATAATCTCAGTCCGAAAAGCTAATTCGTGTTTCGTAACCGTTATATTTTCAAAATTAGGAACAGGTTTAGGTCTTGCAATAACAGGAACCAGCGGCACCGTTTACACGTCCTGGCAGTCAAATATCGCTAGGTGACACTAGGGGTGCGAAAATTTGCGGTCCTTAAATCTCAAGGTGTTGCATTTTCATGGTTTTTGATTCGCATTAAGTTTTTATAGTTGAAATTAGAAACGTCTGCAAAAAACGAAAATAGTTTCAAATGCATAAAATTTTGGCAATCAATTTTTTTTTTAATTTCCGACCCCAGTACTTTCTTATCAATAGTCGTAAATTTCCTTCGATTATTGAGAGTCAACGATAGTTGAAACAGGAGTTTCTACTTCACTCAAAATATCTTACAACACCATTTTGTGCGTGAACAACCATCTTGAACGTTCATCACGGAATCCGGTGATTTTTGGAGGTAAAGCAACCCCCGCTTTCACAAAACAATAATTAAGTGACTACGGCAACGTCGAAGCATTTCAACAAGTTTTAGACGCTCGAATTTAGTGAACAAAAGACACAGTCTAAGGGCGTGCCGAGAATGCGGCAACCCCCTGCAGCAAGTCAATTTGTGAAGTTGAAGACGACAATTTTCTGCCCTTTTTGTCAACGTGAAGACATGAACGAACCACACGTTTTTACGAAAATTTAGAATTCGTGAATGTACCACAAAATATTCACGTATGTGCACGTGCGGGGATTAGTTTTTTTTTTTTTTTTTGGGGGGGGGAGGAATCTTCTTCATTTTGCGATAATTTTCGCGTAAGAATATGATTTGGAGCATAAGGGTTATAACACCTGGTTGGCAGGCGTGTTACTTAGCTTTATTTGGGACCATTCTTAGGTACGGGCACTGAGTATGCTAGACAATAGCCACCCTTTGACCCGTCCCTAAGGTATGGCATGGCGAGGAAGGTAGCTAAAGGTGCACAACACTGTTCTGGGAACTTAAACGGCTTTCCACGAGTTTACCTTTGATGATCTTTTGGCTTCTTGTGGAAGATGAAGAAATATGGGGAATGGAGAGTCTTTTGTGGAACGGGCAAACCCTCTGACGTCAGTATGACGTACTGGGGAATCGCTCATAATGAACCCACCCTGCACTCTTGACCATTCTTGGTCTTGACTCTGAATCAACAACATAATGCCTCCTTAACCCACTTCGGGCTCAGAATATAGACCATTTTTACTGTTTAGTGCTTAACTAGATTATTGTGTATGATCGTGCTCAACAGGTAACCTACAGGGTGGGTGACCTGATGGGACTTACCTATGCAAATCTTACATAACTATGCGTTCATTCATCGAATCCTATTGAACATTGTGGCGTTATTCCCATTTGATTCCAAAGTAAAAATTTGAGATTTGAAGCTATTTATATTATTGCGCTGACCAAAACGCAGTATCAGAAAATACTTTTGTTGCTGAATTCAATCCGATAATGATAATACCGGCCAAAATCGATATTTCTGTCAACATCGGTCATGCCTTACTTGAATTCTGACGTGATCTGTACCGACTGCAAAAGACGTCAAAAACAATCAACACAGTAATAAGTCAGTCACCCATCTACAAACAGACATCTCGACATCTTTGATCCTTCGTAACCCCTCACGTAGCTTAAAATTTTATTCTTTGACGCTGATTTCTTTTGCATAGTATAGCAGATGATGTTAACTGATTTGTGTCATCGATATTAAGTAATGGAGCAAAAAGCACGGTAATAGATTATGTGAAGGCAAACCAAGCAGTGGTACATAAAAATACAAACAACGTTTCGAAAATTATCAATTTTCGTCTTCAGGTTAGCAATAAAATTAAAGCATGGCAAAATCCACCAAGTCAACGTCTATTAAAAGCATAAAACAGTCATTTAAAACGGATAAAAAAACACCAATTTATCCCCTCAAAAGAGGTAGAAATGGCAGCCGAAAAGCAACGACCCACCTGCTCCGTTTGGGATGCCACGTCGCAAGGCAAGGTGTATGCAAATCGGGGTCACATGTTTCAAAGGTGCGATGCATTCGTTATGTGGGTTTTATAATATGCCTGGCAAAAGAGTCGAGTTTAAGTGTTTTAATTACAGGAAAATATTCTTTTAGAAATTATTATCTTGCACTAAGTGGTTATGTACATGTGGTGTATATGTATGGATTACAAGCGTTTCTAGATTAATTCGTGCCCTGGTGTATTTTTCTCGAAACAAGATTTGGATCTTGTCCAAGTCGGGGGTGTTGCCTGTTGCGTATTTGTCTGGCGACTTGCCTCTTTTGAGGGGAGAAATTGGTGGTTTTTATTCGTTTTAAATGACTGTTTTATGCTTTTAATATAGGTTGACTTAGTGGCTTTTGCCATGATTTAATTTTATTGCTAACCTGAAGACGAAAATTGATAATTTTTGAAACGTTGTTTGTATTTTTATGTAGCACTGCATGGTTTGCCTTCACATAATCGATAGTAAGTGGCACAGCCTCATTTGGTTCGGGTCGTGTCTGCATTGCTGCGTCGGATTCAGTGGCTGCGTCCGACTCGTGGCTACAATGTTGCTATAAATGGTGAATATATAAAGTTTAAGGATTGCCTGATTCTTTTGTTTTAGGTAGTGATGATAGCGATTGATAGTGCAGGAGCAATCGTTTGTAAAGGTGGAGTAAATAGAGTTCACAAGTGACATTCCAATTTTCGCAAATTTGGCTGCTTTCTTTTAGTTTAGTGATGATGGTACTGTTGGCAACAATGGTTGGTGATAAGCCTTGTCTCTCCTCTTTTCGACCATCTTGGTCCGAACTGACTGACAAGGAGGTAGCAATTGTTTTCAGTCATACCCCGGATAGACTTTACAAGCAATTGCTTCTTATTTACAGCTTGTTTTTCGGGAGAGGAAACAAGAACTGAATTTGTTTTCGGATGATGTGCTTTATTGTCTTAGGAATGCTTTGGATAAACAAATGCAAAGTTGAAAATTGCTGGTATCGGACTGAAAATAAATCATACGCAAGCTATTAAAGAAGCACATCCCGAGAATGTGTGGTAGTGTGGTATACTGGTGAGAAAAAATGGTAAAACATTATTTCACTATGGCTTTCGACATGGGATTATATTTTGCATTATGTGGTGGGGAAGAACATCAAAATTTAAAGTCTTCTTAATTGTCTGTTCGGTATTGTGGTACCCGTAAATATCATTATCTGAGTTTGAATATATGTTTTGAGATGTGAGTACAATTACAGATGATCGAAGTTATGATGTCCTACAAGCTGAAGACATGCTTTATCATTCAGCCACGAAAGAGTAAATTTTTACTGACCCACCTGACCCTCAATCAGACTACTGAGCACATGAGCCCCAAGCCAATCCCACTACGGACTCATCTGACGAGGGGGCATATAATGAAGCACATTTTTGTGTTCTGGAGCCCTCAACTTTTGAGGAGGCAATGTCATCTCCCGAGAGTAAACATTGGGATTGGATAAGACGATCGATGAGATAAGACTATAGATTCTGCTTACCAAAAGTGGCCCACTGGGTACTCGCATCCGACGGCCGGGCTTCAGTCGAGCAAACCGGACTGCTCACCCATTGAAAGTTTGATAATAGGTTGAGGTCGTTTCGGTCCCAGGGCCGCGAATCATTCGCTTTACCGGATGAGACTGTGTTACATCTGAGCATCAGCTATCCTGAGGGAAACTTCGGAGGGAACCAGTTATACTAGATGGTTCGATTAGTCTTTCACCCCTATACCCAGGTCCGACGATCGATTCACGACTGGATATTGACCAAGAGATCTGTGCCACAAGTTCATCTGATTGGAAAGGAAATTACTTGCCCAGCTCTGTTGACATCAGTAGAGCATGGCGCCTCGGTCCCATGAGATCGAACACTATATTGTCTTCATCAAACTGGTTAAGTAGCACTTTTTTAAAACATCCTGAGAAACTGGAACTTCTCATGCCAAATGAATAGTCCATTGGATGTTTCTCTAAAAAAAAGGCAAAAGCTGCAACACTCGAAAGCATTGTTCAATATGATACAGATATACAAAGCAATACTGATGACGAAAATAATGAACATGATATTGCATTAATTGGTTGGCAAGAACATCAAATTTGAAGCCTTCTCAATTGTCTGTGCACTACTTCAGTGCTCGTAATTGTTGCTATCTCAAGTTCAACGAACTCGTAACTGAAACTCCTCAAGGCTGACTGAAGCATCGACGCATTGAAGGACGAACAGTGTGTAATTGCGAACAAGTAAACGAACAAGAACGTTGCATTGTAAAATTGTACTGTAAGTATCTGTCTCAGAGGTTAACTGTGTATTCATGGAAGCTGGTATTAATGTGGGATATATTAATCAGTTTATGTGCTACTAGCACTAGTGCATTATATAACGCAGGATGCAAAGAACAAGTAGTTGGCGAGATCACTGGTCTTAGTTACAAAAAACTGAAGTGCAACAGCAAAAGGCAAACATTGGTAGGCTTGCAGTAAAAGAAAGGACACGTTTCTTCAATCGTCTCTTGCATCTGAAGAGCCCGCAAAGTTAACTAACCTGACCAATTGTACCTTTAGTATCTAAAATTAGAATTGGATGTAGTGTTGAATAATACGAACAATATGTTCCGTTACGCATTGTGTGATTTTGTTTTTGTTGTGTGTGCATACTTAAAATGTCGATAAATTAATGCAAATGTGTAGGAATAAGATCTAATATTACTCATAAGTATAAGAACAAAAATAAGTGTTAATAAGCGTAAATTTGCATGTGGCAATGCATACCAGCTTGATTCCGAAACATCCGATGCATGGTGCAACATCGTGACGGGCAAGAATCCCCACAAACTCTGTGCCCAAACTCATACATCCAAACTGACCAGCACATTTCAAACTCTTTCACATACCCCACATCCGAGCTCATGCCAGACCATGTTGCTACCTCCTGTAATCGACAGGGTGTCTTAAAAATACCAAGTCAAAGTCCGTGTCATGGCCAAGGAACATTGACGTAGTTCTTTGGGGAAAACACACACTGTACACCATGTCCCCTGCAACCATGTTGTGAATGCTTCGTGGAGCAAATGCTTTGGTTAACACTCCTTGACATACACACCACTGTCTTGGGAATCGGAGAGTGCTTCGTATCTTTCTCATACTGCGCATTACTAAGCTCAGTAATCTGGCAAATTGATTTTTTTTTGGCTACCCGCTACCCTCGTGGTACGGAAGGCTGTGTGTGTGTGGGCATGTTTCAACCTTAAATGTTCCACGTTGCTAGCCTTTGTATCATTAATGTCCTTCTGTTCACGTGCATACATCCAGACTGGAACTTCGGCAATGCTGGACAGTCCATTCATACATCTAAAGGCGCAGCGACACAGTTCCTTCGAATTAGAAACTTCCCTTCGAATTAGAAACTTCTAATTCGAATGCTCCTTTGCATGCTCTTTCTATTAGTTGAAAGGGCTCCAGCTGGGGCCTCCCTGTGGTCCCCATAGAAGTGGCAATGGTAGCCATATCGCGCTATCCCCAACTACGGTCAGACCAGATGGGTGGTGTTATGCCTCGAGCTGGCACACAATCGATAATTGCGTAAAGAATTTTACTTTCAAACTGATCTTTGTACAGCTAAACTAGTAATAGTGGCTCTGGTTAGCAATCTATACAGCAGCCTGTTACAGGAAAATGGTCAATGTTGTACCATTTCACAATAGTGGTGACGTAACTAACATTGTAAATTACAGATCAATTAGTCTCCGGTCACATGTTGCTAAAATGTTGGGAGAGATTTATTGATGGTTCGCTACGATAGGATATTGACAACAATTATTGGTGGTTCGCTACGATGGGATATTGACAACAATTATTGGTGGTTCGCTACGATGGGATATTGACAACAATTATTGGTGGTTCGCTACGATGGGATATTGACAACAATTATTGGTGGTTTGCTACGATGGGATATTGACAACAATTATTGGTGGTTCACTACGATGGGATATTGACAACAATTATTGGTGGTTTGCTACTATAGGATATTTACAACAATTATTGATGGTTCGCTACGATAGGATATTGACAACAATTATTGGTGGTTCGCTACGATGGGATATTGACAACAATTATTGGTGGTTTGCTACGATAGGATATTTACAACAATTATTGGTGGTTCGCTACGATAGGATATTGACAACAATTATTGGTGGCTCGCTACGATAGGATATTTACAACAATTGTGGCTTTACCCCCCCCCAACCAACATGTATTCGCTAACAGCAAATCCTGCCTGAGTAACGTTTTAAAATGTGCTAATGAATGGACAAGAAATCTTGAGGATAAATTTTCTACTGACGTCGTATATCTTGAGCTAAAGAAAACATTCGACAGCGCCCCTCTTGATATCCTTTCACAGAAACTCCACTGCAGTGGTGTTGAATTCCACACTGGAAGACGGATTCCAAACTCTCTGATCATACGGGAGCAAAGAGTAGTAATCAAAAATCATGAAATAAAGAATAAACCCCAATCTTAAAGTCATACTGTTTCAAAAATCATTGTTCAAAATTATTCTGCATTCGAAGTGGGGTTCCCCAGATATCAATTCTAGGGCTAGCTCTCTTTACTGTAGTTGTTGATGATGTGATGGCCGATACTCACAGCAGTTGTGCGCTTTATGCAGCTGATCTCAAAATTTACAAGAAATTTACTTTTGCTGCCGATGTGGGGCTGTCACAAGAAGTCACCAACACAGTTCATAAACGGCATAAAAGATATAAAATGGAGTTTAATGAAGAGAAGAGCAAAGTAGTTGATATGGTTTTAGCCAAACTTAAGTTTTGATGCCCTAAGTGGCAACTCACCCTAACCTAAGGAAAGGAACAGAACAAGTGTTGACTGCGATAACATTTGTTTAATATGAGCGCACCACATACGTATTATTACAAACAAAAACGTCAAGTGTGCCATAAAAAAGGGGGATATATGATTGAATTTTTACTTGTTAAAATGAACACGGATAAATATTGATGATTTTTAATTGAAATAATAAAATGTACAATTGAGAAAATTCCATCTGTTTAGGTGCTGGTGTGCTTTACCAATCATATATTCAAAACGTAAAGCACAACAGTACCTAAACAGATGGAATTTTCTCAATTGTACATTTTATTATTTCAATTAAAAATCATCAATTTTTATCCGTGTTCATTTTAACAAGATAAAATTCCATCATATATCCCCCTTTTTTACAGCACACTTGACGTTTTTGTTTGTAATCCGTGTACCTTTTTTACGGCTATGGCGTCGCGCTACAAAGGTTTACGCATGCAGTCGATTGTTGCTGGCCACTTTGAAACAATTCAACTCATCTCTGAAAGCCTGCATCTGCGAAATAAATACGCAATTCTATCGTTTTTAGCTGCCAATTCGGCCTCGAAATTCACAACGCAGCTTAGTTTGGTTTAAAAATATATGCGTTTAGCTGAAATACTGACTCTTTCATTTTACCGTTCAACAATCAACTTTTTAGCAAAGACATAACAAGTGGACGAAGAATGAATCTGGAGTTTGCTGAGTGGCATTGTTCCCTAAATACAATGGTTAAAACAATGTAAAACAATCAAAATGATCGTTTAAGGCCCCGTAACTCCGGAATGGATAGCCCAATCGAAAAAGTGGTCCCTGTAAGGTTGAAGCCCAGGGAAATTTCTGGCTCAGATCATGTTTCATATTTGAGGTAGGCGCAGTAGTTTTTCTGAAACCGTGTCAGCCAAGAAGAAGAAGAAGAAGAACCAGAACAAGAACAACAACAGCAAGAATGGACAGTTTTCAAATTTACGTGTGGCTTCCTACGTTTAATCTTGCACGGAATTGCATAAAAGTTGGTGTAAAGTTTGGAAAAGTTGCTATCTACTATCTGGCCACGTTTGGTCGAAATATATTGAATAGAAACGGAGAAATTAATAGTTTTAGTTTTGCTGGAGCGAGGACCTCAATCAATTATATACACGGCTATCGCCGTGTATGATAACAACGGCACATTTACATAGACTCTCAGAATTGGTCACCAAGTATGGATAACCTCCAATGTATACAGATGGTAGCAAATCAGTTAATGGACAATATAAGAACCAGGCTTATTCAATCGAGTAAGTGCGTGCAATGTGCATGCAAGGTGCACACAAGCCAATAATCACATACATACCAGTAGTGAGGATTGAAGGTGCAGGTCATTCAAACTACACCTTGAATAGGATCATGAGGTTGTTTCTGAAGTGAAAGATCTTGGACTCATTATCGACAGGAAATTAAGGTATGATGGGCAGTGCTTGTCTGCAGCCAAACGTGCTAGCAACACAATTTCTCGCTGCTATCCCCCACCTTCCCTACCAGGAAAGACAGCAACAAATCCAGTTTACCTCTCTGAAGGAGCAACGCGTCCATCGGAACATGACTGTTCTTAAACTTTTAATTAACGACTCAGCTCGTTCTTTCAGAGAACACTTGAATCCATAAAAAGAGATGTCTCTGTTATTTTATGCCTCAAGATCCCACCATCACCGTGATAGGCACCGTTACCCACCAATGCCTCAGCATCTGCAAAGCCAACACTTAGCATTACGATTAGTGCACATCATCATTAAAACAATGTAACATCTTCGAATTTCACTCATAAAATCAGACATAAAAACCAATTTTAAAACCCACGTGGCTTGCTCTTCGAGATTTCAGAATCATTCCCATCCTCCTCTTCCTTCAAGCACCTAAAAAAGCAAGCACCTAAAACACCAAGAACCTTAGTCTACCTAAAATAGGATTATTTGGGACATTTGCAATTTTAACTTTATTCTAACCCTAACCCCCAACTGTCCCAATATAAATTCAACACAGCTTTATCCACTTTCGTATGGAATGTGGCAAACAGAATCTGAAGGTCAGTTATAACCTTTAAACATATTTTACCCTAATTCCTTGCTATTTCTTTCTCCAAATGACAATTGCAACCCCAGCATTCCAGTCTTCATGCAAGCATGAATTACCCAGCCCAGTAACTCAGGCGAGAGCAACGAAACCATCATTAAACTGAACCACGTCTGGCTATGGCTAATATTTTTTTCTAGGCATAATTGAAACTGGCAACTTAGAGAAAGGCCCCGAGCCAATTCTTAGATCTCCTCCCGTATCTTGGTCCTCTTTACGTCCAATATCCACGCAGAGTTTTCCAGTGAATCCTCCTACGAAAGTCTCTGCATAGAATTTTGGTAGAAAATTGTGCTACATTAAGCCAATCCAGTGTTAAGATGGAAGTGAGTAAAAACGAAGTTTAAAGGCGAACGATCCATTGATTGTGGATGAAGACGGTCAATCCTGTTACAAGAATCTGACGGCACGTTAAATTCTTTGTACAGTGCAGGTGAAACTATCAAAGGCCCCGGTGTCTTGAAAGGCGAATGAACGTCCTACTGTCGTACCGTCTAGTTAGTGTTGCGTCATACTGCTGGTGAAAATCCTACAGGTAGTGAGTGGTGCAACGGAGTACGTGGATGACAGTCCACACATAAGGGATCCTTCTTGGGGACTTAAAGGTAAATGTCTTTGTCTTGTTTTAAATTATTCCCCCTGCACATGGGGACACCCCCCCCCACCCGCAGGTTTGTGTAGAAGGAAACAGGGGAAATCCCCGACAACAACCACACTGACTACCTGCCGAGGGAGAGGTGGCTACCCAAAAACCTATTTTTCTTCTCATTTTTCTGTGTCAAATTGTTTGCTATTTTTGTCCTAAGTCAAAGTAATTTCCTGAGGTATGCCCGAACAGGCAAAGCTGGTGAAATGGTCAAAGTTTACACAGGGTCTGCAAAGGCCCGCTTGGATCAGACCATCAATTGTCAATCGATGGTGATCGCTATCGACTGGGTCACTGTGTAAAGTTGCCATCTCTTGCTAGCTGACATTACCGTAATTACCTAATGACTGTAATTAGGGCTAATTACATTGTTCTACTTGAACGATGAAGGAAACATTTGCCAACTTTGGAATGCCGGGCTATTGGTTACAGTTCCACGTACGAGACACGTGCGTTCCTTTTCACCGAAAGTGTTTCCATATTTTGGCGGGAACGAGCCCTTATAATGAAGATGGTTTGGCGCGAAAATAGGTCTTTCCCAACAAGAACGCAACAAGGACAGAACTCTATGCACGAACTGTCTTGTTGGACAATTTCTTGATTCATGTGCGGATTGTTAAATGTTTATTTTTGTAAATTGCATTATGTTTAAGGAGGAAGTAAAGACGTTTAATTTTAACAAGTCTGCAGTGAACCCTTGAAATTACAACAGGCCGGTTAGTTAGCTTTTTGTTATGGGCATTGGCTCAACGTACAGTCAGGTCTACGTAAACACAAACGCAGTGTGCATGTGTGAGCGTAGCTTTCCATAATCGTAGTACTTTGAAAGGAAGAGTGCGAGTAGCGGAGAGGGGTAGATTGTATCCGGATCCTTTCCTTGTGATCGTTCTACCTACTCGGAAAGGTAACTAGTATAAATTGCGCCCACTAAATGGGCGATCAAATGTTACAAATGAAAATCGCATTTTATGTTAAAGAAATATGCATTTTTTCGCCTCAAAGTTACAACCCCCGTAAGTAGGCCCACTTGTAATTGCAGAAGAAATATCACATGTTGTCTCCAAAGTCAAAGAAATGTCCATTCGTCTTTCTTGCTTTAACGTTAGAGAGAATTTTCTGCACTAAACACTTGTTGTGGAGCAGCAGAAACACTAACTAACAATTAGGTTCATCTCTTTGGAATCCTGTAGGGTAATAGGGCGTTGGTACATCACGCGACACGCTTAGGCCACAGTAAAGCTCATCTTTATGCCCTCACTAAATCGAATAACCACTTTTGAGTTCTGGACTAGAGTAGGGTCATCTTTTATTTCTCTCGGTTCGGTCATAGAAGAACGTGTTATCAGTTCTGGACCACCATCTTCCACATTTTCGCTAAGGCAAGTTCTGAACAAATACGTACCACCAACTCTGCATGTCGAGGGACCTTGTTGCTTAGACTTTGAGTAGTCCGGTACAGACCAGTCAGTGAGTAGGTCCAAACAACTGTATAGTTTCCGATTACAACCTTGAATGTGCATGCAAGGGCACTAGTACTACGATCAAGGAAAGCTACGCTCACACAGGCACTAATCATGAACAGGCTGTACTCCCGGTAATATGATCTCAAATAACCACGTGTACGTGGCCTATCTTGAGTCCTGTAGGTATTTTATGAGCGGCTACGTCTTCCTGGAGGGAGCGGCTTTAATCGACGGCCGCCATTGTTTTTGTAACCATCGTAGATATCAACAAGGCACTCTGCTACCAAAAACATACAACTGATTAACTGTGTCGTTCTGGGGCGAACTCATGATAGACCGTGGACACTATAATGTCCTGTTGAAACCCCACGTAGCGAATCCACCTTATAATATAATTTATTCCTCTGCCTAATTTTTTTGTAGAATTGTTATTAACATCCCCACTTTTTAGTGTCGTGCACTTTAAAATTCAATTTCTTGTTTAATAAGTTAGCATAATTTATTTTTACTTTTGCACACAAGTCCGACTCATTCGAGAAGCACCCAACTATCTGCCAACTTTATAGCTGCGTTACTTGAGACAAAACCGAGACACGTTTTTATTTTCGTCACGTCGAAAAGATAAACTTGGTAAGACTTATTTTGTGCATAGTAACGATTGAAATTGTATCATCTTTTATTTTTTTTTCATACGTTATTGCTTACTCATGTTATGACTTATTGTGTTCATTATTTTCAGTGGAAAAACTACGACTTTATTTTAAGCAATTATGATCCTTGTTACATCCTCGTACTTGTATTTACTTCATTCGGAACACTTGCTTGAATATTTTGCTTGACCGTTTTTGGTGGATGTGTCTGTCAGCAGCATACGAATTGCAACAAGAAATTCCCTCGAGCGTAGCGAGACTGCCAAATAAGCAAGCTAAACGAAGAGAAACAAACGAGTAGGCCAAAGTAACAGTGAAAATGTGCAGTAAACAACTACGTTCAATACAAATATATGGAGAAAGAATACACGTTACATTGATTCAGTCACGTTTCCGAGGAACGCGTTGCGCTGATTAAGTGAGCAAAGCGAGCGAAAATCAGCAGTGGGTATCGGAAATAACACTTTTTCTTATAGTACAGTTAGTAAGTAGCAGACTAAAAATTTATTCAGTAGTGTAAATTAGTGACTTACTAAGTTTTATAAAAGGTCATTGGCCCCGGCACAACAGATCCAACAAGTGTACACAGAATGCCTGCCAACATTACAAGTGTGGAATAATATTATGTGATATCAATGATATCAATATGATATCAATATGGAATGATATATAAGTGTCATTTTTTAGAGGCGATATCGTTTGTTTATGAAGTAAAGCATTAGAAAAGGTGCCCACCGTGATAATTTGCTTGATTTCATTTGGTGCAGAATATCTGTCTGTCGGCGGAATACGTGTTTCAACAAGAAATCCTTGAGGGTAGATCCATCAGACACAAGCAGTACAGGCATTACAAGTCTGGGATGACACTAATTGACGAACAGTGACAAAATACGTATTCATGTAATCCTTATTTAAAGAGGTGTAGGATCTTTTTTGGGGTTGGGGAGGGAGAGGATGAGGCTTAATGGCGCGTCGACAGCAAGGCACGAAATATCAGTCAGTATGTGAAGATCAATACGTAACCTCCCGAGCAAAGCAAGACGACGCAAATGGACAGAGCCAAACGAGCAATGTGGCTAGCATTTTGAAACGATTTGACGAATTTAAATTACGTTTACTCGAGAGTTTTTTACGAGTCGATTGTAACATTGACTTTCGGTTTCTATTTAACCATTGCGGATTTATATCTACTCGCTACGGTCTTGAATTGAATAAATCCAATTATAAACTGATATTTTCTCCGTAGTTCTCAGTAGGAATTGCATGAAAAAATATTGGTTTGCGGCTTAAAAAAAAACTATATTTTACATCTCACAATAACGCAGTTGGAATTTAAAAAAACCTAGGAGTAAAGTGTTTTCATGTTTACATTTTTCAAAGTGTATTTTTACAGAAGATCGTGTTGCACCTAGGTTTTTAAGAAATAGGTTATCAAACTGATGGAATTATTTATAGTGGCTATCTGTTGTCGCGATTTTAAAAGTGTTTATATTGTCATTGTCCATTATGGCACTTCACCCTAACAAGTTTCTAACTTTGCATTTGTCCCCCTCCTGTCCTTTTGCGCCGGTTATCCAATTTTCTTCATTTCATGAATTTCAACGACACGGCTGAAATTTTTTTCGGCGCCCGGACTTTTTTTCGGCGCCCGGAGCGTGTTTAGTGATGTCAGTTTCGACTTGCTAATTTTGAACTTATTCAAGGCTCCTCCACCCTGGACTTATTTTACACATCAAGATCCCAACAATCACGGTGACGTCACCAGCATCATTTCACGACAACGCCAAAAAGTTACGTTGGACGAGCCAAGACTTAGCATTACGATTAGCCCTTAAGAGCACTTAAGTGCACATCATTACCCAAACAATGTAACACCACCGAATTTCACACATCAATTTCTGACATGTAAACCAATTGTAAACCCACGTAGCTTCTTGATATCCGGCTTGCTCATACAGATTTCCATATTCTTTCCTCATCCTCCTCTTCCTCCAAGCAATATGTCTACCCAAATTAGGATATTTCGGCCATTTGCAATTTGAACTAAATGCCAACCCTAAAACCCAACCGTCCCGCCATACATAATTCAACCCAGCTTTATCCAATTGCTTACGATATGCGGCAAACAGAATACGAAGGTCAGTTATATCCACTTTAATAATACTTAAGCCAACTTCTTGCTATTTCTTTACCAAATATCAATAATTTTAACTCCCAAGTTCTATTCTTCATGCAAGCTTCAGTCACCCAACCCCGCAATTCATGCGGGTTCGAATAAAACATCATACTTTAAAACTAAACCAAGTCTGGTCATGGCTACTAATATTACCTAGGCGTAATTAAAACTATAGTAACTTAAGGAAAGTCCTTTCCCCCCCCCCCCCCCCCGATGCAATTCTTCGATTTCCACCCGTGCTTTATTCCCGTTTACGTCCGACACCCACACACAGTTTTCTTGTGTAGTGGTCCTGTAACGAAAGTCTCTGCAAAGATTAGAACGTTTGATATGCCTTCTGTCTTCCTTGCTTACATCATTTTCATCTTGTTGTATCTTATTTAATCACTAGAGAAAGCCCGTGCGACGTTTGGCCGGTCTTAAATACACTGTTTGCAGCCCTGGTACGGTTTGGTTGCTCACGTGTATGTCCATGTTTCATCGAATTAAGTTTCTTCAATCCAATGTTTGCACACACTGACTAACAGACGCTGATTTTCGTTCGCTTCGCTCACTCAATCAGCGCATCCTGTAACTCAAATCATTAGATGCAGCGTTTTAGAAATTGGCACGCTCAAGCGTCGTTGCATGAAACAATTTTTCACGGGCTAATAATGTTGTATTGCTTGCTGAAGTCCGTTGTACGGACGGGTGGTGTTAGATGCACCGTCTGCAACATTAGCACGGTTTGGTGGCACATGTGTATGTCCATGTGTGACCGAATTTAAATTTCGTCAATCAAATTTTCGCTTCGCTCACTCCTCAGCGACATCGGGCCATTCGCAGCCTAACCCCTTTTCCAGACTCGGTCTCCAGACACACATTTGAATATTTCTATAGGAAGTAAATAAATACGCTTTCGTAGAACAAAGTTGAAACCTTTAGCACGGCGATTATGGCATGCATTTGTCGCCAAAGGCGTGTATCCCGCCTGTGTATTTTTGCGCACACTGGCTACAAACGCTAATTTTCGTTTGCTTCGCCCGGCAAGAAATAAACAAAGATGTGTTTGTGCAATGAAATCCAAACCTCTAACCCGCTGATTATTTATTTATTTATTTTATTTTATTTATTTTATTTATTTTATTTATTTTATTTATTTTATTTTATTTATTTTATTTATTTATTTTTTATTTATTTTATTAGTATATTTCTTTTTCTTTTCCAAAGGTATGAACGTGCACCGCTTATGCAGTGATTCTTGCTGCCCACTTTGCAACAATTCATCTATACTCTGAAAACCAGTATCTACGACATAAATAAGCCATTATATCGTTTACTAGTTGTGCCGTAGCGCACGCACCCCACCCACCCGCACATCCCTGCCCCTTCCCCCTGCCGCATCCCGTTACACCCCCTTCCTCAGGGGTGGCGCCACGGGGGGGGGGGGGGGGGCAGGGGGACGAGAGCCCCCTGTCGGGGAAGCCTTGCCCCCCTATCGGGGAATAACCGAGATTGTCGTCGGGGAACAGCCGCAAGATGGAGTCGGCATGACAACAGAAAATTCGTAAAATTTTGAAGTAAAAAAGTTCAAAATAAAGTTTGCCGTTTTGTGAGTCCTACTGTTACTACCTCATCACCTCCATAATTTAAGAGCTGTCTTCGTTAATGCAAAAACGTCAACTAAATATGTACAAAACAAAACTTCATCTTAAGGATTCAACATTTTTCGTCGTTTCAATTCGTGATACTACTGAACTGAGCAAAAATCGTGTACAGTAAGTGGCTAAACTGAAAAATGATTTGCTGCGTTAGACCGTCAACGCCATGATTTAACAGGCATCTTAGTTATGAGACAGGTTTGGGATGCTAACGCCGTACCAGCTACGCTCTAAAAGGAGAAGGCCCGATTTTAAAAGTCCAACGCACAACGCGAAGTTTGTTAGGGGGCACACGGACCCCAAACAAACGGAGCAATAGCAGCCCAGTGGTTAGAGTCCCGCCTTCCCAACCAAAAGGATGCCAACTCAAATTCAGCGTCATAGCGTCAAACCAATAAAGGACTTTACAAAAATTCACAGGCCGTGTACCTTTGAGGGCCTATGTGTGTTCTTGCTATAGTAATAGCCGAAACGTTAGCTAAATTTTTACAGAACAAACGTGTTCAGATTTCCTTCCAAGTTTTCGTCAGTTGAAGTCTGATATCAATTTACCATAAAAACCGAGCAAAGAATCAAAATTGAAGAATAAGTTGGTGGTTTAATTTGCTAGTAGCCATTTTCCTCTTAGCCCATCGCCACTGTGATTTAAAACTAATTATCAGTTAATACAGAAACGTCAGCTAAATCTTCCACCATTTGAAAAGTAAGCAGCAATACTTTTCAAACTAAATAATTCAGTTAGTTAACGTTAGTTTAATAATATTTAAAAAATAAATTTAAGTTCATCAGTTAATTTAATTTGTAAATAAAATGTTTAAATGTTATAAAGCTCAGAACTTTGGTCACAATTACGTTTCTACGACCTCTTATGTTAAAGAATATTTACGAAAAACAACCGAAATTTACTTAACAATGTGGTGCAAACGTGTCTCGGAAAGCCGAAAATAGGCCCTGAAATAGTGTGCTCCCCCACACCCCCTAGCTGGTTTCCTCATGGCCCCTACTAAAGTACAACAAATTTAAACAAAAAATATTCACTTTCTATGCCCCCCGCGGGGGGGGGGAATCATCCCCCCCCCCCCCCTCATCTAGAGTTGACTGGCGCCACTACTGCCCTTCTTGCACTCCCATAGTGTGGGTTCTCAATATCTTTCCGCCTCCCTCTGGCAACTCAGGTTTGGTCTTCGGTATTAAATTTATCAAACCAAAGACCGAACATATGAATGGCTCCCACATATGCCCTTCCCCATCTTACTTTAACCCCCAATCCCCACACACACTTGATTCCCTCCCCCTCCCCCCCCCCCCTAAAACGTCGCCATGTTACATTTACCCTTTGGTGCATCCCCGGAAAAGTCGTATGCGTATGTTTGACTGAAGGCTAAAAAAAAGCCCTACCACTGAGAAATCCAGCATTCAGTAAGCTAGTAATGCCATGTTTAAGTTAATCCTTTAAAACAATTCACTTCGGTACCGTGCATTACGAAATTGTTGCAAGCAACGATTGTTGCCGCCCACTTACAAACAATTCAATTCCTTTCTGGAAGTGAGCATTTAGTAAATAAATATACCTTTCCATTGTATCAGGCTGCCAATTTCGAGGACCAGCGGGGGCGTCGTAATTAAGAATCTATCGTTTGGTTTCAAGTTGTCTGGTTTAGTAGACACGGATTTTTTTTTTTTTTTTTAGCTCAAACGCCGACAATAGCACATTCCACGCGACCAAAAATTTGTTGCCGCTTTGGTGCCACAATAATCGCCAAAATATGATCCAAATGGCCGTTCGGCAGGTCTGGTAAGTGGCGCCATCTCTTCGAAGAAAAAGTGTTATAACCCGAACTTGTAGTCCAAGGCTGTCAACAAACGGCAACATGGCAGGTTTGGTAAGTAACGCCATCTGTTCGAAGACGTTGGAGAAGTATCCAAACCCGAATTTGAAGGAAAATTCCGTCAATAGATGGCGGTACAGGGTGGGACATTGATTGTACGATGGGATGGGGAGGCCGGTGCACTGGGCCGCCTGCTCCACGCATTATATATGTAGATAGCTGCCAACTTCGAGGCCAATCGAAATTAACAAGTTAGCTTAGTTTGATCATATCAAAAGCAAAAACTGGTAAAAGGGGCCACCAAGTTCCGAATGGTTCGGCTCTTCAAAGGTGTGATATCAACACATCAAAATATTCGCCAAGTAAATCGCACTGCTTATTCGGTGCGATTAAGTTGGCGAATGTTTGGGTGTGTTGCTATCACTCCTTTGAAGGGCCGAACCATTCGGAACTCGGCGGCCCCTTTTACCAGTTTTGGTTTTTGATATGATATACACCTTTTTTTTTTAATTGTGTATTAGACAACTCGACTACCGTACAGATTTGTAATAAAGTGCCACGTCAACAAGAAATTGGTATTCCACACTTTGCTACTTCCTTTTGCCTAGAGGCCGAACCATTCTCAACTTAGTCACTTCTTTATAGGTTTTTGGTTTGGTTTTAATTTTGTTGTAGTTTGTTTTATTTAGTTAGTTTTGGTGTGTTGATATCACTCCCGTGAAGGGCCGAACCACCTTCAACTTGGTGGCCTCTTTAGCAGTATTTGGCTTTGTTTTTGCAGTTGGTTTATTTTTCGTGAATTGGACGTGAATATAATTTCTTTGCAATGTTGTTTAGATTTATCGTAATACACTGGTGTGTGTCTAGGCACGCACGTCAGTATACACGTTCTCATTGTCCGAGCTTTGGCCGTCCAATGAGACACGATGCCGAAAATACTAACAATGGTTATAACAATATTTTCGTGCTTACGCGCCCTCCCACGCCATCCCCGTTACGCCCCCAGACTCCAAACTATAAAAGGTACGCAGTTCGTATTGTACTGCACCCATTCGTCCAATTTCTGGCCGATTATGGTCTTCCCGTTATCTCGGAATCGATGAATAATCACCCTATGGGATTTAACATGGGGATGAGCGAATAAGCTAGCTAACACATTTACAACGTTATTGAGGGTCATATTTTGCATTGAAAGCAGCTTAGCTGGAATTCCTACACGAGTTAATTTTTGTCAGGTGGGTCATTGCTCTCGATTTCAACACAATTTAAGCTTTTGTACCGCATTATTTTCCCCTGACGCTATGGCGTCGCGCTACAATGGTTTACAACCTCGACAATTGAATTGATGTGATGTTTGTTGTGATGTTTGTTGTGATGTTTGTTGCCTAACTTGGCGCGACACACTGGCATGTGTCGGCGTTTGAGCTAAAAAAAAAAAAACCCAAAAAAACTGTGTCTACTAAACCAGACAACTTTAAACCAAACAACGATAGGTTCTTAATTTCGAGGTACTAGCATTTAAAACTGTACGCGTTTAGCTGAAACACGGATTCTTTCATCTTACACATCAACAATCAACAGTTTAGAAAAAAGTTTGAAATACACAAAACGTGCACCAAGAATTGTTAGGCACCGTAGCAAAAACATAACACAAGCATGAAGAATGAAAAGCGATTTACTTAACTCTTAAAAGTTGTCTTGATTTATACGATCTTATGTAGACTAGAGGAAACCCGTGCTACGCACAGATGGTCTTAAATGCACCGTTTGCAATACTGTTATGTTGCTCATGTGTATGTCCATGTTTCACCGAATTAAGTTTCTTCAGTTCAATTTTTGAGCACACTGGCTAAGAAATGCTTTCACCAAATTAAGTTTCTGCAATTCAAATTGGTCGCACACTGGCTAACAAACCACTTCGCTCACTCAATTAACGCTTCCTGTGACTCAAATCACTGGATGAACCATTTTCAAAATTGGCATGTGCAAGCATCGAAAAAAAAACTTTCACTGGCTAATAACGTTGTATTGCTTGCTGAAGTCCGTTGTATACACGGGTGGTGTTGGATGCAGCGTTTGCAACACTGGTACGGTTAGGTCGCTCATGTGTGTGCTCATGTTTAAACGAATTAAGTTTCGGCAATCAAATTTTAGCTTCGCTCACTCAATTAGCGACCCATGGCAAGACACAGCCCCGACTCTTTTTCTGGACTCAGTCTCCAGGCACTTGCATTTAAATATTTCTAAGGGAAGTAAATAAATAAGCTTTTGTACAACAAAGGTGAAACTTGTAGCCCGACGGTTTCTGATATTTTTTTTTTTTTCAGGGAGAAGCAGAAAGTAATCAAAAGGGTTTTACCGAGCATTAACCGTTTCCGGTTATCTTCCCGACGAAGTCCTGAGGCGCTAAATAAAGTAAATCACCGGGACAACAATAGCTCATTATTGTTTTGTTTTCACTTACAGAGGTCTTCTTGTTGCCGACCACTTTGCAATGGAGCAATGATACGCCTCGTGCTCTGCAGTAATTGTTGCTGTCCACTATGAAACAATTCAGCTCAGCTCTGAGAGCCCGCATCTGCGAAATAATTAAGCCATTCTATCGTTCCTACCTGCCAATAATCGAAGGCCTCGAAATTAACAACGTAGCTTAGTTTCATATAAAATATATGCGTTTAGCTGAAACACTGATTCTTTCATTTTACCCATCAACAATCAACGGTTTGGACGAAAGATTGAAACCAAGAATTGGTAGGCACCGTAGCAGAAACATAACACGCATTGGACTGAAGTCTTGCAAGGATATCTGGATGTTATCATTAGTCTTGGTGAGCGACG
>JAHWFP010103552.1:0-11264 GCA_023313725.1 Lithobius niger | reverse complement strand
AACAAAAGAGGGCCTGTGCCGTGGCACAGTGACACTGTGGCACTAAGGCACTACGCAGTCCGAGCTTCATACTCTTCACTGGCATCAAAAGCATCGTACTCACGACCATTGTTTTAAAGGTACTTGCTTCTTTGTCGACTTTCCTGTGCGACTCACTTTTGCAACATTATATTCGGTGAAGCTAGCAGAAGGGAGCGGCGTTGAATGCAACTCTGGTTAGGTGTGGTATAGCCATGTGCATTACGGGTGGAATGAAACGGCAATTTTTTTGTTTTTGTTTTTTGTTTTTAATCCAATACCGCGCAAAAGGTGACTTATATGATAAAAATAAACCCTGTAAATTTTTTTTGTTCTGAGAATATCTTCTGCTTCCCCAACGCCTTTGAAAATAACGAAAATGTGAAATTTTTTAGAATACATTTTTTTAACTTTTTATTCATTTTTATTTTTTAATTGCACAAGATGTTCACAGTGAACAGCTTGTGCAATTAAAAAATAAAAATGAATAAAACGTAAAAAAATAAGTTTTGTAAAAATTTTCACATTTTCGTGATTTTCAAAGGTGTTGGGGAGGCAGAAGATATTGTCAGATCAAAATAAAACAAATACAGTGTTAATATCTATCATACACGGTAACTTTTGTGGGGTATTAGGTTTTGAAAAAAATAAATAGGATTTAAAATACGATTTATAGTAAAAAATTTGTCATTTCTCGTAATTTGCAAAGGCGTTGGGGAGGCAGAAGATATTGTCAGAAATAAAAAAAAAATTACAGTGTTTATTTTTATCACATAAGGCACCTTTATGTAAATGTAGGAAATGCTTTCATCTTCCTGTTTCTTCCCCACGTAAGACGGTTTTACTTTATACACTTTCAGCTATGTAAATGTTGCAAAGCTATTTACGCGTAAAATACTTCGTGAGAGACTATGTCATTTTAAACCAAAGGATGTCGTAATTTCTGTACCAAGGCTAGAAAACACTTGGAACTCTCTTCCTAATTATATAGTTTTTTTTTTTGTTTATCGCCACCATAGGCAGGTCGAGTATGGTGAAGGTTCAGCAGCAAACCACCCCCCCCACCCCACACCCAATTTATATATTCTTGCTATGTCATTCGCTTCGCTCACTCTGTTGGCGTCGATTCACGTTTCGTATAGTTTAGCTGATTTCTTTCTGATTCGTTTACCTGATCGAACCTTGGCAGTTTTCAGAGTAGTTTTTTTGCGTATTTCAAAGTCACAAAATCAAGTAACTGCAATGAAAATAGGCCTATCCGAAGTGCTGTTTAATTATCTTTAATGGCGCTATTATCATCGTTGGTAGATGCCTTAGATCCAGAGGAGTAGAGGTACAAACTGTGAGAGAATTATCACCCTAAAGACGACACGGTGCTGCTTGGATGATCAATAGCAGTACAAGTACATTAAGGTGGATAAAACGCCCAGCCAGAGGTCTCCGTGGATCGGAAGTAGTGCAACAACGATCGTGGATCGGAAGTAGTGCAACAACGATCGTGGATCGGAAGTAGTGCAACAACGATCGTGGATCGGAAGTAGTGCAACAACGAACGTGGATCGGAAGTAGTGCAACAACGATGAGAGCTACGAAATAATCAGTCGGAAACAAAATTTGGTTAGGGGGACTGTGAAGTTTCTCTCCTCAGGTTTATTGGTTGGCGGAATTACGGCAAGTTGAGTTGTACAGGGAGCATGAATGGAGACAAACGATCGTTATGCCAGACATGGCGTTGTGAAATTAATCAATTGGACAGTTATAAGCTGTTTCGCACACTGGGACAATAATTGGCTATTGGCTGATAAACACAGGCAGAGGGGAGTTAGTGTTTTTATCCGGCTTATACTTGGCCATCATGATGTAAGGAAATTGAGAAGAAATTTTACAACTTACAGGATCGGCTTGGAACAGCTCCAGGGAATTCCGGATTCTATTTGGCTATTCACAAGACTTCAAATCCGATCCAGTCTCTGGGAGGCAGGGTTGGAAAAAAATCACGATTTATATTTTAAAAAATCAAAAAACTCAGATTTTTTTTTATTTAAATCGGATTCTTTTGATTTAAATCGGATTTTTTTTACTTATATTGACTTTTTTTTCCAAACGTCGTTTATTAAAAAACACTTTACAAAAACGGAACTAAATCAAGTATATTTAACAAAACAATTCGAAATTAAAAGACTTATTTAAGGATTATTTGTTTACGAGTTTCACAAGAAACACAAGTTTAGCTGCCTTTTCAACTCTTTTTCAAGTAGTTTATGAGAGGAAGAATTGGGTGAGCCGTCAGTCGTCTGCCTCTTAGGGGCGTATGGTGTGCCTTCAGAAAGTTGTACCTGAGATGGGGAGGGCTGGGATTGGGTTACAGGGCCAACTACAGCATTGGAACTTTCTAATTCTAAGGAGGTATCTCCAGAAACATCTTCAGTTTCGTCTTCATTAGATGCTGAAAAACACTTTTCTTTATGAGCTTTAAGCCTAGCAACAAGCCCTTGCAATGTTTTTCCACAAACTTTACATTATTTTGGCTTTAACTCTGACTCCTTTGTCAGTTGTGGTCTTTTCCCCTTCAAAATATGCCCAAATGTGGTCTTTTTTTACGTCCTGACATTGACATCTTCAGAATCCAATTTAGTTTTTGTTTCCTTTCCTACTCTTTGATATGAACTACAGCTTAACTTTTACACCCAGTCAGTAGTTCACACCAGGTCAGCTCAGCAGCCAGCTCCTGAATGAGCCATTACAGTTAGGGGGTTCCCCATTGCAGCAAGGCAAGTCAAGACTTGAGAATTTCCCATTCCCAAGGGACCTCTCTCTACTACCTGACTGATGCAATGGGTTTTAATCTTATTGTGCAGGCAGCATGTAAATGATCAGGGATAGGGAAGGGATCAATATTAAAAAACAGCATTTAAAAAATTTGATGCAACTATAAAAATGATTTAAATAATTTTGATTTAAATCAACCAACCCTGCTGGGAGGAAAAGGACTTTTCCATATAACCATATCCTGGGCTCAAGGGAAGGACTTCATGGCTTTGCGGATGCAATGTAACTATCTCCCCAATGCTGCTCTGGCAGATACATGAATCAACATACTCAAGCAAGAGTAGGTGGAAAGAGCTGACTTTCCATGAACTAGGGTGAAGGAGACAAGATGGGAGCTTATTTTTTTGAGGTAACAAAGACAACAATAGTACACTACCATAACAATGGTCAGCTACAACAATACAACACACAAAAACTTGGCAGAACTAAATCTGCAGGTTAGGGAGCTTGATTGGCCAAGGGGAATGGCCCCATGCACAGAAGGAGAGGAAGACTCCCTGACATAAACTAGTATGCAGGCACACCGTGCGTTTTTAATGATGAAGATTAAAACTCCTTCTGATGTCTTAAAAAAAGGAAAGAGGAGGAAAACGGAGGTACGTTGTATTAAGTGAGTAATTTTTCGAAGGAGTAATTTAATAAAAAAAAAGGAGTGGAGGCGTTTTTTTTCCTTTTTAACATAAGCCAAAAATACTAAAAAAAACAATAATAATTCGCAATACCAGATCACTCTCATTAAGAAAATCTGACCCGCCTCCGTCCGCCATCGAATTCAAGCTCTCATAGTGCACTGTTTACCACCTGTTAATTTTATTTGCTCTTCTTGGGCATTATGAGCGCTACTCGTGTTGTTGCTGCAATGTGGTCTGAATACTCTCCCATCCCTGCTCGCTCCCCCTCCCTTGTGTTTGGTCTTTTTAAGGAAGTAAATTGCGTTTTCAATTGAGGGCGCCACTCTAATTCTCGGTGTGGCTGAATTTCCCGTTTCTCCGTTTTGATACCAAGAGCGATATGCCAACAACAACGATCACGCATGCAGTGATTGTTGTTCAACAAACTTTGAAACTATTTAACTTGGCTCTAATAGCCAGCATTATTGAAGTAATATTTCGTTTGTCACTGATTGTTACAGGGCACATCAACATCCGTTCACGTTGTCGGCTGCTCGCCCTTTTTTTATTTATTTATTTATTCAATCTTACTGGAGCCTACAAGCCACAAAGCTACAAACTCCTTCTAAAGACTAACCCTACCTTAATGCTAATCTTAAAATGCTGCCGTGCCAATAATGAACCTGCTCCCGTTCCAAGAATGAACCTGCTATTCCTCTTTCAATATAGCGCATCGCATCCCAACTTTGCTATATTTTGCTGTGTGCGTCTCATCCCATCAATAGATTTTGACCAACTCATTTAATAGTCAAGCCAATAACATATTTCAGTCTAATTTTTTTCCGAATTCGAAAAAAAACTTTTCATACCTTTTCTTCCCCCAGTCACTTCACCAAGTTCACTCTGTCTATCCAGACGTAAACGCCTTCTCTTCGCCGTTCGTTCGTTCCACTTTCGTTATATAATAGGCTTACACACACATTCTGATCTAATAGGAAGCAATTACTGAGTGCTAGTTTTTTCGGACATAACCGATTTCGTTTCTTTTTTTTTTTTTTTTAATCTAATGCGTAGTAAAATCTAAAGCACTTCTTCGTTGGTTTTTTTTTTTTACATTTTTTTTTTAATTTCAAAGAGTAGTATCTGTTGTCCACTTTGGTCGCTTGCTGCGGGAGTGTCAGGCACACCCACAGTGGACAAACGCGCTATGTAATACTGAATGACCCTCGGGCAGTGGACCAAGCAAGCAACCGCCCTCCCGATCGAACCAGCCCGGCTGGCCGACCGACCATTCCAGGCCACTGAACGAACGAAAAACGATCATGACGTCTTCATCAATTGAAATGAAATGAAATCACGTATCGGGAGACTGAAAAATTTAAACAGGAACACACTACGACGCCCTGTAGGCAGTCCTGTGGAATTCAATAACGTCTGACGATTCGTTTTTTTTAATAATTTCTTTTTTATGCGTCATCTAGAAGTTACCGGCGTGGTTTGTTGGTTGTGGCTGCAGGGTCGGATTGGGAGTGTTCGGGCCTCCCCGGGAACGTAGGAATTCATTTCAAATTTTTAATTTTTAATTTTTGAAACAGGGGCTTCCTGTAGTGTGTGTGTGTGTGGGGGGGGGGGGGGAAGAGTCTGTGGTGCAGCCCTGAAGCAAGCATATCTAAAGAAATCAGCGTGAATATGACACGTTTTCCTGCAACTTAGAGATGCGATTTTAATACGAATTCATTACAAAATTGTAAAAAAAATCTTCGAAACAATGGCCCCCTGTGGTGTGGGGGGAGGGGTTTGAGTGGTTGAGCCCTATAAGCCAGTGTATTTTATGGCCCCGTGCACACAGTGTTTGCTACGTTGTTACGTTTGCTATACGTTACGCATCCCAGGCCTTGGTTAGAATGTCCTCGATATGTTGCCACAATGCAGGTTCCTCTGATTGATTATAAATATCTCGTGATATACTAGGTTTGCTGGAAATTTGAAGAATTCGAAATCTGAGGAAATCTGAGGAATCTTGAAGAATCCGTTCTTAATGACGTTACGTACAGTCTTTACGTTAGGTGATTGTTGCCCAAGCCAAAGGATGACAGTCTGCGCGGAAGACAGCTTCAGTGCTTGGTGCATAAACCAACAGAATGACAGTCTGCGCGGAAGTCAGCTTCAATGGTAGTTGCCTAAACCAGCAGACGACAGTCTGTGTGGACGGCAGCTTCAGTGATTGTTGCCTAAATCAATGAATGATAGTCTACGTGAAGGGCAACTTCAGTGATTGTTGCATAAACCAACGGATGACAGTCTGTGCAGAAGGCAACTTCTGCGACTGTTACCCAAAACAACGGGTGACAGTCTGTGCGGAAGGCAGCTTTGGTGATTGTTGCCTAAACCAACGGATTACAGTTTGTGCAGAAGGCATCTTCAGTGATAGTTGCCTAAACCTATGGACGACAGTCTGTGTGGAAGGCAGCTTAAGTGATTGTTGCCTAAATCAACGGATGATTGTCTATGCAGGAGACAGCTTCAGTGATGGTTGCCTAAACCAAAGGCTGACAGTCTGTGCGGAAGGCAACTTAAGTGATAGTTGCTTAAACCAACGGATGACAGCATGTGCGGACGGCAGCGTCAGTGATTGTTGCCCAAGCTAATGAAAGAAATTAAGCTCACCGATCCAGTTGAATAGTTTTGCCTCCCCATCCGTCTCCTCCCACCCTCCTCCAGTGTTTTGTCTTTCATGCGCCCCTGTTGAAAAACTACAGAAATATGCAAAGGTGTTTTTTGTTAATATACCATGTCGTTAAACATCTTAATCCAAGCAGAAATTTCAACTCTTCACAGACCAGATCGTCTGTGGGTGAACGTGTTGGTATCAGGTTAACCAAAGATTAGTAAGTTAACTACCTAGATATCGTAGGTTACCTCTCCCAATGGTACGCAGGTCCTGTCGGTTTATTGCGGCTAGTAATCCCTCTGATAATGCTTTGCCTTCGTGCTGCTTCGAAGACAAAAGCATTAGCGGAAGTTAGCCGCAATTACCGCCAGGGCCTAGCGTATAGGCTTGGAAGAGGTAAGATGCGGTGGCTCAGCAGGCCTAACTTAGACGTGCGCGGTAATGATCTTGCCGATAATCTGTTGGCGCTACTGACTGTAAATGAACGCACTGCAGAACGTGTCAGCATTCATCCAAAATCCAAACCACTTCTCTCTTCACTCGCTTGGCAAATAACGGTTTGTTTATTAGCGTTTTATGTAACGTATAGGTTACGGTAGCATTTTCTGTGTTTTTTTTTTGTCTGTCATTAATACATGTTTTTCGGGATGATTCTATCGCCTGCATGACGCCATCTTGATTTCGTTAAGTTGGACCCTTGACCTGTCCTCTGTCATTCTTGGTGGTTTTGTCACGTAATACTTGAGTCTGCCAACGTTTATTTGCTGTTCGTGTCAAACTTGCCATTTGTTAGCACCGATTGCTTGCGCCTGTCAAAATGTTGATATTTAAAAGTTCTTTCTCAGAATTGTAGGCGATGGAACGTTAGCGCAGAGGGGGCTTAAATTAGTGACACTCCGTGCCAATTTTAAAGCTAAACGAGATTTCATTATTATTATTATTATTATTATTATTATTATTATTATTATTATTATTATTTGTTATTATTTGAATGTTCTACTTCCAAAGGTTCGAAGTATGTGATCAACCATGTATACGTTGGCCTGCTTTTCTTTTTTCTTAAGTTTGGTCTATATACGCTCCAACCATTAGGGACCGCTCAAAACACTGAAAAAAAAAAACGTCCCACACCCACCCAAGGTCCAAAATTATTCTACCGTCCCCCCTACCGCAAAAAATAAGGTTTTCTTACGCCTTTTCCGGATAAGTGTAGATGATTTCCTCTGGACTAATATAAAAAAAATACGAAATAATTGTCCTCCATAGCCGAGTAACAATGCATACTCGGGTAACTTATTGTTTCCGTTTCACAATTAAATCGAAGTGATACATTATAATTGTAACTTTTCTGAAATAGATAAAGTATATCATCATCGTCTACTAAACTGTTTATGGGGAATAAAACCCGTGAAGGGTTACCGCTCCTTGAATAAATATTAAAAAAAAAACATACAAAAACAGGAAGATAATCTAGATACACCTAAACAAAACGAAATGAACTTAACTGTGCTCAGTTGTTTTACATTCAAATGAATACGATGGCCACTTAATTGGAAATATAATTAATCAGCGACCACCAAAATTAAGATTTTTTTCAGGCTGTTCAAGAACCGATTTACAATTATATTTTCATAAGGTGCTCACAATCAATACTTACGCTAAAGCAAAACAATAAAATAACCAAAAGGGTTAATATACAAAAACCCCATAAGGGTAAATGGACCCGTCCAGTTTTTGCCATAGAAAGTGGAGATATCAGAGCCAAAATGGCTGCCACCAAGTTTTCCGTCCCAACCCTGATCACTCAATCTTAACTGAAACCTCGGTGTTGTCAGTTAGGCTTGAGTGATCACGGTTCGGACCACGAACTTGGTGGCAGCCATTTTGGCTCTGATGTCACTGCTCTCTATGGCAAAATCTTGATCGGTCCCTTTCCCTTATAGGGTTTTTGTATGATAGTTAGTTATACACATGATGGTTGCCCTTTCCCAAACGGGTATTCCCGTTTTGCAGAATTCCGCCTTCGCAAGGTAGAATCAAAATATTCTTCAAAAACTTAACGCTGCAGAAGTTAAAGAGGCATGCCTAATTGGAAGTAATTTGTGATAAGTTGCGGTTTCTGATGTTATGTGTTTAGCCGCAGCGAGCGCGGCAGTACGAGCGAGGCACGTAATTTGAAACAAATTATTCTGCAAAACGGGATTCTGCAAAACGGGTGCTTGTCTATAAATGTATGACCAATATCATGTAATAAATGTTCATGTTTAAATGTTTTAAATGTTTCTTGTGCCTAAACGTTCGTGTGAGCGGTATTTGACCAAACGGGATTGGCCCCTGAGGCAAAAGCTGTTAATCTTCTTTCTTTTTGGTGAAATGGCATTTGGCGAAACGGGGTGTAACCCCTCAGAACACCAGTTAGCAAACGGATGAAATCCTGAAATAAAGAAAGAAATCCGTAATTTTGTGAGGCGTTGGTTTAGGTTCGGTGTTTCCATCCCTCCAAAACTGGTTCAAGCTGGTTTACTACTTTTTCTAAAAACAGCCATTATTTACTCGTCAGATGATTAAGGAAGTGCTTGAACGTGTTTTTTGTGTGTTTTTTTTTTTTTAATATTTGTTTATTTGTTTAATGATGGAGTAGGCTTCGTTAACTACCTGGCGAAATTCGGTAGTATACTCCCGAGAATACATTAACCTCCTGGCTCGTGAGGGATCAACTATTTGAACTCGCAGACAAGACTAGTAGTATAACTGTTAGGATTATTACGGAAAATTCACTCTCTATCTCTCTCGGATATTTTTTTTTTCTTCTTTCCGGTCTTCCTCGTAAACCTTAATTAGTATAAACAGGTTGGGCGCTTGAGCGCTACTGAAAGATGATTCTTAATCGCTGGCAACTTCTTTTTTTTTTTTGTTTTGTTTTGTTTGGCGTAGCTTAAACGCGGAGAAATACGCCAAAAAAGCATAAAATGCCGGAGGCTGGAGTTTGGAACACGTTTCTTGGAATTATTGCCTGGTCTGCTGGAAAAAGGAATGGAAGATTAGTGCCACGAGGATCGTGGAAATCTTGGGGGAAAAAAAACAAACCAAAACAAAAAAAAAAAACACTTTTTGTGACGCTTCTTGTTACCAACAAGACAAGTTGTTGGAAAGAACCTCTCTTGTTGTTAGGTTGTGGTGTTGGCACCACATCCAAGGAAGTACGTTAGTGCACTCCAAAGAAGTTCATGATATACATTGGCAACTAAATTACTACAAGAATGGAAATCTGTGTTGCAGAGTAAATTCGTGTGTAACACGGAACCGTCGAGGAAAATAATTAAGATGTTAATAGGTAGCAACAAATTCAGCACGAAGTAGTACAAAAATACGTCAAATTAAAACACACCAAAAAAAGTAAGTCAAGCATACAGTATATCTACACAAGCCGAATATTCGATAGCTACTAAATCAGTAAAAGTATGAAACATTAATATTAAACAAGAATAATTCAAGTTCAGTAAGCCCAACAATCCATTCGCGTACCTTCGATTTGAAACAATGATCTGACCGGATGGTTTTAAAGTGATATATGTGGTAGAGCATTGTAAATCTTTGGGGCCCGATAAAGAAAACTTTTATGTAGAATTTCCCGCCTGGCTTTCGGTAACAAAACGTGAAGCTGACTATAAGATCTAGTGTTAAAAAGTGCAACAGCTGTGTGTTCAACAGTTTTTTTTGTACACATCCATGGTTTTGTCAACGTACAGTTGCCTAAGGGACAATACGTTGCACGATTTGAATAGAGGAGCAGACGGTGTCGTAAATTTATGGAAGCCAATAGTACTAATTGTTATTTTTTTTAGAGTAATTAATGGTTTCAAGTTAGTAAGGTCCACCCCAGCTCGTGATTCCATATTGAAGATACGACTGCACCAACGCAAAATAGATCTTAAACGCAAGATGTGGCGATTTCTTCTTCAGTTCACACGTTCAAAAACAAACTGGACAATGATATTTCCGATGAAGTAAAATTTAAATATGTGAAGTGGTTCTATACTCCTTATTTCATGCAGTTTTTGTGCATTTTCTCCAAAAAAGGGGAAAAAGGTGTTATTATTCCCCAAGTGTTGGTTATAAGCATAATGAGTTGTTCGAACACTTTGTTCCTTGGGTTTTGTATATACTCATGGGTATATTTTTTACTCTATTTACAAATTTTCTTTTAGGTGCATATTTCGTTGTAAAGTTTGTTTTTGTTTATTGCAAAATAATATGTATCGTCACAATCCTTGGATAACGGCAACAAATGTCATGAATTGAATTGAATTATCAAGCTTGTTGTGAGTGTACTTGTACGCTACACACGATCACGATGCAATTGGCAGGCGGAGACTACCGAGCAGCTGAGCAGGAAAGTGGGAAGATCAATCGAGAGTTATTTATGAGCCCCTGGGGAAGGGATGGGGGCTGCAAGAAATGAAAATGTAACGACAATTTTCGATAACAATCCCCTCCTCCTCTTCAAAGCCCTGAAAAGATCTTGACCCCCACCACCCTTACTCAAGGTCAAAGGTTAACCCCCCCCCCAGCCCTGCCAAGAGAAAAATGCGCCTTTCGTATGCCTAATGAGACTGCAGATGACTTCCTGTACCCAAATTAGGTAAGTAACACTCAACAAGTTTACGTACCGCTAGTTGTAAGGAAAACAAGCCTCGTTTTTAACGGCGAAAGGACAAGGTTGAGTGAAAAATGCTCTGTAAAACACCGGATGCTTCTTCTACCCATCTTCTTGAGTCGAATTTCAAACAATCAGTACGATGAACGCACCGTTTGTGTGTGTGTCCACACCCCCAACATAGGCAGCCCCTGGAAAACAGACGAAGCCAAAGAACGAGGAGACAATGCTTTTCTAGACGGTTTATTGAAAAAACTGCAGTGTATAGTAATGATGCTGACAGCTTCAAAACCGTGTAAGCACTCAGATCGTGGGGGTTGTGGGAGTTGTGGAAGTGGGTGGGCAGAAGCTGACACGTTTTTAAAATTTTTGACAGCTGAAAGTGTCATTTTTAAGGTCCAGAAATGACTTCTATCTCCAGTTTGGTCTGTGATATTTTTGTGATCCCCGCCCCCTTGACGAGGCCTAAAAAATGTAT
>JAHWFP010103551.1:17109-34982 GCA_023313725.1 Lithobius niger | reverse complement strand
ATATTTAGTTGTAACCACTGCGGATTGTAGGAAGTTCCAGATATTTACCATACTGTTATTAGAAAATAAATATTTTCGGCAGCCTCTTTTAGTAAGATTGATAGTACGTATATTAAGAGGATCCCCTAGCAGCACTAGTTTCTGACGGTAAAGGGAAAAAAAATTGAAAATCGTGGCAATTACCCTGACCAATTTGGATAATATAAAATACGTTAAGCTATAATCAGCCTTCAGCTTACGAGCTCCAGTGATTCAAGACCCACCCTGTCAAGCCGAGCGGAATATGGTAGATTGTATAAGCCTGGTATAAGTTTGGTGTACATACACTGGGCTTATTCCACATAAATAAAGTCTGTAAGTAAGTGTGGGGACCAGACAGGTCTGGCACGAACTTTACCAGGGTTTCTTTTACGATCAGATCAGCTCTTCAGACAGTTAGGCTGAACTCAAAACCGGACTACATTGTTAATACTGTTAATCATCATCTCACCGTTTGCATTCAAGTCATCATCTCACTGTTTGCATTCGAATCTTCCTCTCACCATTTTCATTCGAATTATCTCACCATTCGCATTCAAATCATCATCTCACCATTTTCGTTCAAATCATCATCTCACCGTTCAGATTCAAATCATCATATCACTGTTCGCGTCATCTCACCGTTCGCATTAGAATCATCATCTCACCATTCACATTCAAATCATCATCTCGCTAATTGCATTCGAAGCATCATCTCACCATTCGCATTCGAATCATAATCTCAACATTCACGTGCGAATCATCATCTCACTGTTCACTTTCCAATCATAATCTCACCGTTTGCATTCAAATCATCATCTCACCATTTTCATTCGAATCATCTCACCATTCACATGTGAATCATCAACTTACAATTCGCATTCAATTCATCATCTCACCATTTGCATTCAAATCATCATCTCACCGTTCAGATTCAAATCATCCTATCACTGTTCGCATTATCTCACCGTTCGCATTAGAATCATCATCTCACCATCCACATTCAAACCATCATCTCACTAATTGCATTGGAAGCATCATCTCACCGTTCATATTCGAATCATAATCTCAACATTTACGTGCGAATCATCATCATCTCACTGTTCACTTTCGAATCATTATCTCACCGTTTGCATTCAAATCATCATCTCATCGTTTGCATTTGAATCATCATCGCAGCATTTGCATTCGAATCATCATCTCACCATTCGCTATCAATCATCTCACTGTTCGCATTTGAATCATCATCTCACTGTTCACATCCAAGTCATCACCTCAACTGTTCGCCTACGAATCATCATCTCACCGTTCGCATTCGAATCATCGTCTCACTGTTTGAATTCAAATCAACATACCATTAGCATGTGAATCATCAACTCACAATTCGCATTCAAATCATCACCTCGCATTCGCGTTTGAATCATCATATCGCCGTACGCATTCAAATCATCATACACTGTTAGCATGTGAATCATCACCTCACCATTCGCATTCGAATCATCATCTCACCACTCGCACTCGAATTATCATCTCACCATTCGCATTGACTCATCATCTCACCATTCGTATTTGAATCCTCATCCCATCGTTCACAGGCGAATCATCATCTCACAGCAACAGCACAAGAATCGGAACGTGTATCCCCATCTGTTATCTGTTATGATGACCATTGCAAACAAACCTCAAAGCCACCTGCGAAATAACTCGAGGGTGGCATCTTCTGCAATGCGTGGAAAGGTAAGCAAGCAATGAGAGCACACGTCAACAGAATACGACATTTACCAAGCCTGTGCTGTCCTTCAGGTGGTTACCAGCCATTGACCCCCATATCTTAGTAAAGCTAAACGTTAACTACCAGAAGTTACAACCGGGCCAACAAACGATAGCGGCGCACTAGATTTTTTTTTTTTTTTGCTTGCCGACAAGAAACTCCTCTCGGCTAAAGGTCTGATCACTTTCGCTACCTTGCCTTCGAGAAGTCTATTCGTTTTTCAATGTTGACACCATTCCCCTCTGACCATTTGAAAATATTCATTGACTAAGCTACCCAAGCCCAATGAAAAAGAAGTACACCTTCCCCCATCCCCTACTCGCACGTTCCTCCGCCTCATCCACCACCTCACTGGCACGTAAGACCAATCTTTTCGCATTGGCATTTCGCTATTCAACCGAGAAAATTTGGTTTCGCGTTTGCTGACAGCCGGGCCCAAGCGTTCCAAACAAATCCACCGAGCGTTCGCTCTCTTCCCAACGTACACAGGAGTCCAACCGTGAAAAATGTTACTGTTGTTGTGCACCGAAGAATAGGGAGTAGAAAAAAAAGATGCAGGGAAAATGGTTACATTAAAAAAAAAAGGAATGAAAAAAAAACTGGGAAATTGATTTTGGGTTTGTAAAACGAAAATGAAAAGCATTAACATGATAAGGGTTCGGGTTTTAGTCTGGTTAAAAGAGAATTATGGGTCTGACCACTCGGATAGTCCTAAGAACACCCCAATCCCAAAAAAGAACGATTTAAACAGTGGCATACTCAATTTAATTAAAATTTATTTCGTTTTCTGAACTCTGTTGGCAAAAATTTAAACATTTTCGGATTTCATACTCTTCCACCAGGTGACACGAATCTTGACAGTTCTTTTTTTTTCTAAAAATAAAAAAATTGAAACTAATTATCATTATTGTAACATGCTATAAACCGTAGAAGTTGGGAAGGGGGAGGAGGGAGAGAAAGAAGCGGCGGTAATTCTTTTTTAATTTATTATATTACTCTTTCAAACACAAAACATTCTAATTTTATGTTGTGGTGGATGCACACAGAGACCTAGAAAAGCAAAGCCATAGTATTATTTACCATGAAAATAGGCAAAAACAAGGGAACAAAAACGTATGCGTTAACGTGTAGGACTGAATTCCGGACACTTTAACAGTCATTCTCGCGAAAAGCACAACACTTTGCCAAAATGGGCAATACTCCAAAAAATTAGTTTGTTGTGCTTTAGCCTAATCCGTTTTTTTCGAATTCACGAAGCCGGCAATCGTAGTACCGAATCCCTCTTCCCCCCCCCCCCTCCCAAAAAAAAAAGAATTCTCTTTTTTTTTAAGGCCCGTGTACAAACGGCTGTTGATCAATACTCTTAATGCATAATCTCAAGAATACTCTTTACAGATGAATACTCTTTTAAGAGAGGCCTTTACGCTTAACGGCTGTTATGTATAATACTCTCAAGAGGAAGTTGTTGGTGGTGTTTCTAAACTAGAGGGAAGTGAGAAAAACTGTTTCTTAACTCGAGGTGACTGATCCAAACTCCTCCCACGTAACGTCATGGAGCCGAGATATTGCTAAGGCAAGTGAAGCAGGTTTTTTTTTTCGCTCACTCACTGATCCAACATGGCTACCATCACCAATAGTAGTTGAGATGGTCGTGTTTCTAAACTGTAGGAAGTGAGATATGGAAAATGTCTAAATTTAGAAACAAAATCCAATTAAACAGAGATTAATAAGCATCTGTATTATGTTCTTACTAACATTACTCTCGCTGAAAAAAGAGATGTGGCAGCGATTATTGCTAATTTTTCTAATGTTGAGAACGACAAGTGAGGTAGTGCTGTTTCTATACTGATCGGTTTTGATGACGTTGTGGGGCGTGGCTTAGAGAAATCTATCTCACTCTTCTCTCTAGTTTAGAAACACACCCAAACTCTCAAGTGGCTGTTTTGTATAATACACTCGATGTATAACTCATTAACGGCTGTTCAGGCCTTCACAGTCTTTTTCGCAACACAACTGTAATAATGAATGGCTGTTTTGCATAATGTACTCGACGTATAACTCAATAACGGCTGTTCAGGCATTCACAGCCTTTTTCCCAACCTAAACTGAAATAACGAACTGTACACGTAAAAATTGCAGTCGCAGGGCAAAATTTGCTTTAAATATAACGTGATTTCTTAAAAAATAATTTTTCCTCGTGCGTTTTACTGTTGTAGGTGTGTAGTTGACAAGGCTGTAAAGATTTAAAGGCCCTTTTAAAAACTAGTGTTTTTGCTGAAGTATGTCTTTCTCTTAAAACGACGAAGGGCTCCTTGAAAGCAATCGAGTTCCCTCTTGGTCACACAGTTTAATAACAATGAACATTTTTGGGTACTATGACCAAATTCGTATTCTTCGGAAGCAAGTCGAAATCGGTAGTCAACTCCCGTATTACGTGTACGAAAGAGCCAGCGTTCGGTCAGCCTGTTAACCAACTCATTGCTTATGGTGCAAGTGTAATCTTGAATTCAGAATCCGGTGGTCCAAATCTCTTTCGAATATATTGTCCCGTCACCTGAACCTCAACAGTCGTTTTGCAGAATAAAATAGGTGGGTGAAGAACTTTCAGAATTACAGATAATGTTGTTTTGACAACTTTTATTCCTGCCTGAATGTGGGGAGGGGTTATAAACTTTGTCAACCTTTAATCTGTAATTCTGCAAGAGTCGTGTTCAGTTCGAAGGCAGCCATAGCTAGAGTGACGTTCTGCCACCAAAGAAGGCGTCTGCTGTCGACTTGCATTCCTCGTACCTGCGGTCCTGCCAACCCCACCAACCATGAATGACCCTTATACATGTCCTCTGGGTTAGCATCGCCCTTCCCGTCAAATGAACCTATGTCCGAGAAACAGCTTTCTGCGGATGTCTGATTCTTATCACACTTGACATTTAAATCTAATCACGCTCGCATAAAACACCGACAATCAGGACTCCCAATCAGCTTGTGTCCGCGCGTATGACGTTGCCTTACGAGCATCGTCTCCTAAACCAACCCCCCCCTCACCACTAAAAAAAAACCAACCTCACTCCCTTCTGTTAACTAAGAGTTGTATGACTGGAATGTTACGAACTGGTGTAAACTTGAATGAAACAATGTGTCAAGCTTGCAATTAGGTAACAAAAAAAAAAGTTCTGAATCAACGAGGGAAACACGGAAAAACGTGATCCTTGGGGCTAGTTAAGGTGGATGCACATTACTGACATTACAATGTAACGATTGTGCAGAGAAAAGACTAGTGACCCCGTACATCCTAACAAAAGTGGCACCAAAATATAAACAAGACGGAAAGCCAATTGGGCTCGAAAATGGTAAACGAAAGGCAACGTATAAGGCCGGGTCAGTAAGGTTGAGCCGTAGGACGTCGCCTTTGGTATCAAAGGTCGTGGGTTCAATTCCCGCTCAGGCAGTCTGACATTTAAACCCAAAAAACAACGTAAACATGTTTGCATCTGGTTTTGTATAATGTAGCAATGCCTTATTTGAATTATTTGCATTTAATGCAGCAAAGGCATCGCTAAACCCTTGACAGGGACGTTCACACAGGCCCCCGATAGGGCAGGGGCAACAACTTATTTTTTGCTGAGGACTTTTTTTGGGCGGTGTTTTCTTCACCTCTTTTAACCCCTCATTGTATCCCTTTTCGGAAAGGAATTTTAAACTTTTCTGTCCCTCTTTGCACCACTTTCTTAGCTCTTTTGCTATTGTCACTTTTGCCTTTTTTTGTCCCTTTTACACCACCACTCCAGCAAAAGTCGGCCATTTCCCCCCCCCCCCCCATTTTTCAAAGAAAAAGGGCACTTTGCCATGAGGGCAGGAGCTAGTGCCTCCTCTTCCTTCCCCCCGTGTGT
The DNA here is from genome assembly GCA_023313725.1 of Lithobius niger. NCBI lineage: Eukaryota > Metazoa > Arthropoda > Chilopoda > Lithobiomorpha > Lithobiidae > Lithobius > Lithobius niger. The sequence continues at coordinate 29,306 of JAHWFP010103551.1, read as the reverse complement.
GCACATCCCTGAACCTTGAAACCGAAGTTTTAAGTTTATAGACAGACAGATAGACCGATTAGTGAAATATTTTCTTTAAGAATTTTTTATTTTTATTTTTTATTTTTCTGGCCGACTAAGCTCTTTCAGCTTCGAGTGTTAATTATAAAAGAAACGTGGCGATATGAATAATATAAAAATAAAATAAAATAAAAATACAAAGACCTCGTTACTTCGTGGTCCAACCCATAATACAACTTGACTCTCCTAGCTTAATAAGTGTAAATTGTCCGAATACGCCTGTGAAGAATTAACAATTTCTACTAATAAATTCGACCCTTTCTGAAAGCTTCTTTGGAACAACGCCACTAAATTCGGGCACACTGGCGAGGGAGAATTAATGTACATCCTTTTTCATCTACTCTCTTCGCTCACCAACTCACAGGGTCTCTTCATTTCCCCTTTGTGTTTTATCGAACAAACCCAAGTTTGCCTGGCGGAGTAAGAATATTGGGGTCTGCATTCGAGTCCCCCTAAATTTGCAAGTCAATGAGAAGAAGAGCACGAAGAGCGATAATTTAAAACCATCTTCAAGAAAACGGGACAAACTCCAGTTTCAATTTGTAGACAAGGGTAGGTGTGTGTAGCAACTTACTGTTGTGGCTTTGTCCGTATAAATATGGGGCTTGTGATTGCATTACGGGAAGACAATGTGGGACTTTTTTGGATGGATTCAAAGACGTAATAACACCAAGTCGCGGAAATAGAAATGATGTTTTCCGATTCTCCGCTGAGAGAATAAGAGTTTTTTTTTCATTTTTTTTCCCCATTTTATTGTGGCGGGTTTTTTCCCCCCAAAGCATGAATTTATTATCCGTGCTCCATTTTAGACGTCGAACGTGTAGTTGGTACAAGACGAACGCGTTTCCCTTCGTTCTTAAGGAGTATCAGTTGAGAAATGAATTTGGAAATCATAAAAACCAAATGAGGGTAGGCTGCCCTTTTGAGGAAGAGTCTACTTTTATTACGTCAATGTAATTCGGCAATCCTGGCTGCATATTTCTGACAGATTTTGCCATCCGTAAATACGTTGAAGGTATAGAAAATACAGTTTAGCTAATATACAATGAGGTCAGATAACAAAATACTTTTGTTACTCGATGTAACAAAAGTCTTCCACGGCGTGCAGGATGCACGTTTCATCGCAACTCAACCCGTGCAGATTTTTTTATTTTTAAAGAAACTGTAATTGGTTTGCTGTGTCTGTAACTTTGTGAGCTTTTGGTGACACTTGATATGGGCTTCGACGTCTCACAGATTTGTCGTTTTCAGTTCATGTAAGCCTTGACTTGTTGCATCGATCACCAATTTGGGCATTCTTCAACTGAAAACGGATGAATCTTAGAGACGTCAGCATCTCATGAAGGCTAAGACAGAAGTGCTCAGATTGGTGATAGTTACAAAAAGATGACGCATTTTGTTAACTGGAAACGAACGAACCTCTGAGACATCAAAGACTCATGAAAGTTCATGCACTGAAGTGCCCATCAGATGGGAGATCGTTACAAAACTAAAGGCTTTCATCAACTGAAAACGACAGATCTGTGATACCGCAAAGCCTCAACACGGTTCATGCTGAAGTGCATGAATGTCGAGGCAGAAGCATTCATTAACTGGGAACGACGAACTGTGAGACATCGAAGCCACATAACGGACTTTTCATCATCATCAATCTGTGTACTATTGCATGAACCTTCAAGGGGATCTGACTTCTCACAGATGCTTCGTTTTTCAGTTAACCTTCACGAGGTTTCGACGTTTCACAAATTCGTTTTTAGCTGACGAAAGCCTCGAATTTTCTTCATCATCATCAATCTGTGCACTATTGCATGAACTTGCAAGGGGCTCTGACTTCTCACAGATGCTTCGTTTTTCAATTGACGAAAGTCTTCACGTTTTGCACCGATCACGAATTGTGCATTTTTTGTGTTTACCATCCCCAGGCTCCGACAACTCGCATTAGATTCGTTGTTTTTAGTTGATGAACGCCTCGAATTTGTGCACCTGTAATCTCTGAACTTCTGCATTAACCTTCATAAGGCTTTAACTTCTCATATAGATTTTTTGTTTTCAGATGGTGAAAGCATTAATCTTTCATAATCTCTACACTTCTGTGTTAACCTCTTTGATGCTTCGACTACTCATAGATTTGTATTTTAAGTTGATGAAAAGTATCCTTCAGTGTTTCATCAGTGTCCTTCAGTGTTGATGAAAAGTGCCCTTCAGTGTTAAGCTTTGAACCGTCTACATACTCAGGCTAGTCTTTTTCAGCCAAGGAAATCGTGATGCCAAAACCGTGGTCCGTTGGGTGAGGCGTCATTTGCAGAGTAAGGGATTTTTATGCAAATGTAACTTGAAACGTCTTCACTAAACGTGAACGACATCATTTCAGCCGTTACATACTTGTATGTGATGCTCATCAACACTTGTATTTCTGTCTTCAGGTCTTGGTTTCTTAACGTTCAATGACAAGACTCCATATTTATCTTAATTGGTATAAACGCCACGCAACACGTAATGCAATCAAATACTGCTTAGATTTTCAGAAACACGTGGAACACTATACGTACTGAATGATATTAATAATGTAAATTCAAGGGTTCACTGCAGACTTATTAGATGCAAAACTTCTTTACTTCATCCTTCAACATTACGCATTTACAAAAAAAAAATATTTTAACAATCCGCACATGAATCAAGAATTTGTCCAACAAGACAGTTTGTGCAAAGAGTTCTGTTCTTGTTGCGTGCTTGTTGGGAACGATTACTTTCGGCGCCAAACCTTCTTCATTTAAGAACTGGTTCCGGCCAAAATAAAGAAACACTTTCGACCAAAAGGAACGCACGTGGTGAAAAGTTACCAAAGACCAGCGTTCCATGCCGTGCAATTGTATCTTTCGAGAGTTCGAATAGAACGCCGTAATTTGCCCTAATTACAGTTATTAGGTAATTACGAACAAGCCAGCAAGCAAGAGATGACAACTTTACAATAAGCAAAGCACCTTTTATTTCGAATAAAGCAAAAATGGCCTTATTACCAAAGGCAATAATTAAAAAAAAAAAAGAGGCTAGAACACTAAAACTGTAGGACTCTTGGCTTGGTAGTTAGTCCAATGTGAAGAGGTCATGCTGTGTTGCAGTCTGTATTTTTTTTTTCGCCGTTGATAATGAATGTATAGAAGGAACCAACAAGGTGTTGAGTGTGAACGTTAAAACCTCGACGTTTCGAATCACTTCCATTCATTTTCAAGAGGAACCCGTAACTAAAGAAACATGCAAACACAAATCAGGCTTGAGGGAAGCCTGGAGTCAAGCCAAGACTACAATTAAAAATCTCACATTTAGAAAAAAAAATGTGTGTGAGCCCAGACGGCTTCTGCACATTCTGAATTTTGGTGTCTTTTTTGCTGTAGTTTGATAATGAAGACAATTTTTACTCTCTTTGAAATGTAAAGGCGCCTTGCTTCTAATATTGTTTACGTATTTTTTTTTTACGTATACACACGTATACACATGAAACACAGTTAAAAAACACTTAACCAACTTATAATACTGAATTTCACTACATGATGTCCAGTCTCTACAGACAAAACAATTTCGAGCTTTCTCGTGAAGAATCAGAAAACAGAAGCCACGAAAAAGACGGGACACTACACAGCTCCTATTATTCCAGTGTGCAGGAACAATGACGTCAACAAACAACCAAAACACTGTACCACTATTTATCTCCCACTCACCCCATTACATCACCCTGCTATTTCTTTTAATAGCCAACACAAGAGTTACGAGTGGCGCCAAACGGTGCATCAATGTTGGCACACAGTCTGCCGCCACGGATTTATCACACCTTCCAGAATGAAAATTCGACACTCCGTGGTACTTATATATCCCCAGTCCTCTTCTGTCCCTACCCTAAGCTTGACGAGGGGTGGGAGGGGGGGGGGGGCGGCTCTGAATACCCCCAGAAGAATATCACCACGATTTTTATTCTCATTTCCTCGCGCTTTTACCTTCTTTCCAGTCCACCAACTATCCGTCCGTTTTTGGGGCTGACTTGGCAACCTGCTTTGCCTTGGATATCAATCCATAAAACATGAGCTCATTTTTCATTTCAATAAAACATAGACTTTGTCCATAGAGACATGGGGCTCCGGTTCGAAAGAGGTGTGTTTGCGGGGGCCAAGTGCAGGTGCCCCGCAACCCACTCCTACTCTTCCCTTACGCATTCAGATCTATATACTGCTGCGAGTTTTTCCCACCCCTCCCCCAACCCACCCCACCTTTACTCTCACATATTGGCGACGAGGTGCAGCGTGCATCAATGCATGAGCCGATGCATCAATGCAAGCGAATACCAAATAGCACTTCCCTTTTTCCTCTAACTCGTGTGCCACACCCCGTAAAAACAGACGTCAACACCACTTCGACCTTTGTGTGTGTAATGTCGTATGCATGAGCTTGTGGATGGTATTCGTCACCGAGGAAGGAGAAGAGGAGGAGAGTCGAATAATAAGAAATAAAATATTACAGCTGTGGTGTAGCACGACTATGAAAATGTTATTGGCAGTGGGTATTTTTTTTAAAACTATGCCAAAAACCGATGTAATCGGGAAAATAACTTTCAGCTGTATAGGTGATAATCTGCAATACGAACCTATAGGCTCGTTTTTGAAGTTCGTTGTTTGTCAATACCTCACAAAAGGCTACAATTTGTACCGTGTTATAATAATAAATAATAATAATAATAATAATAATTTGTTGCTGGAGCAATATGATTGGCAAGGACCCAAGGGGTCGCTGACTGCCAGCCTAAAAAGGGGACAGAAGTAAATATATATGAAGACAAAAAAGCAAAGGACTCATATTTGATTGATTAAAGTTAAAAAAAAAACACTGAATGAGCGTTTCAAAGCACGAGAACTGCAATGAAGATGAGGTACTTACAGTACCTAGTTGAAGATGAGGACTGCAGTGAAGATGAGAACTGCAATGAAGATGAGGTACTTACAGTACCTAGTTGAAGATGAGGACTGCAATGAAGATGAGAACTGCAATGAAGATGAGGTACTTACAGTACCCAGTGCTAGTTTACAGTAGCAGTAGCAAATATTTCTCGGACCTTATATCCACATTTTCCCCTTCCTGCCCAAGATCACTGGGTAAATCCAGTTCCAACCGTGAAAATCCAGATCCGACTGGGTCAGCAGGTAAAGTCAGATCTTCCGGCCTGGTCACTGGGTCAAGCAATGTTGGCCGGGTCACTGGGTCCAGCCGCGTCACCGGGTCTGACCAGATCACCGGGTCTGGCCTGGTCACCGGGTCTGACGGGTCACCGGGTCACTGGTGCAGCCCGGGTCATCGGGTCCCCTGCTACACTATTTGGCCCGGGCAATGGTACTGTGACTCAGGTTGGCGTTAACTTCCCCCCCCCCCCCGCTCCTCCCGGTGCCAGCGGCTCAAAGCACCAATGTGCACAAAATACACACAACTCTTTGCAGACCACAAGCAAGAAGCAGCACTGCCGTTGTCAGAGATTTATTTTCAAAGCGCAGTATCACGTTCGGAGATGTAGCCAGGCACATCAAGAAACAGTCAACCCAGTCACTTTCAATGTCAGCTAGCGCCATCCAACGAACAAGACAACAACCACTTCTGGGAACAAGAAATGGCAGAAGCCGAACCAGCGTCTGTCTGTATGCAGCTGACAACCGCCCACGTTACTCTCCCTCCCTCTCCTCCCCCAACTCCCGAAACCTCCCGATCCTTCATGAGCTCGGACTTCACATAATTCCAGACGCGTCTCTTGCATAAAACATGCGGAAGAGGGCTCATAGGCCTTATCAGTCCGGAATATCAACGCTAATACGTTATGAAAAGATTGCCATCAGAAAGGCAAGAGGGGGAGGGAGGCACGTATATGGCAATGGACCAACCGCAAACACAAAAGAGTTTTGGCCGCCGACAATGGCGATGGCCCACGGAAAGCTCGAGTCGTGACCCCCACCTGTTCTCACGTCCCAACTTACGACAACGTAAACTACATAATAATGTAAAATAAACTACATAAATATTAAAATGTACAACAACATATCGTCCGGGCAACAACGGCAACATTGTGCGAATGAATATGAAATCCCAACACAAAACGCTGGCGACGGGGATGAAGACAAGACGTACACTTCTTGAACTTTATTATTGGGTTGTTGGCGAGTCCGAGCGCGTTTTGCAAATGGCACGCCAAAACAGGAAGTCTGAATATTAATAAGGTGCGACAAGACGCTCCTGACAAGGCAAGAACAAGCGGCCCTACACGGGTTGCACACAAAGTTACACGTTCGCCAACGTATGCTAATGGGCAAAACCGTCGGCACAGCATGTTACGAATGTTTGTCTAATGTGTGTCGGAAACAACGTTTGACGCAATACATCTCCAGGAACCACTTTGTAAACTTTACCATCTTTTTTTTTTTTTTTACATTTGCGTGCCCTTAAGAAAAAAAAATACCAGTACATGTAGACATGTTACAGTTGATGAGACAGGTAACGTAAATCTTCCCCAAAAACAAAACTTGTTAAGGATTCCCGCCAAGCTTTTCGGCCGTGTGAAGTCGTGATATCAAACGCCAAGCTCTTTTGCCAAGCTAATCCCACCGAGTAATAGTTCGAAGATTAAATGAAATGTATGAAAATTGCTTACAGCGTGATTTTTAATTATTTCATTTAACGTTTGAAGTATTAGTCGGTAGGATTAGCTTGGCGACAGAGCTTGGCGTTTGATATCACGACTTCACACGGCCGAAAAGCTCGGCGGGGATCCTTAACAGTTTTGTTTTGGGGTAGATATCAGTAATTTTTGGTTCAAATCGATGAAATCCATTTTTTTTTTTAGTAATCATGAAATGGAAATACTAATCTAGTTTTCTGGTCCATTTCTTTTCCTTCTTTTTTTTTGGTTTCGTTAGATTTTGAGGACAGCAGTCACCTTTTTTCATTTGATTAGCATTTTTATTAGTATTGCAGTATGTCCTTGCAAACGCATGAATTTCTTTAATTGTCGGTTTGGCATTGTTGCATAAAAACAATGTTTAAAACAATGTAAAACAATCAATTTGGACCTTTGGAGCTCCCTGAACCACTTGACCAATTCGAAAGGTCCATATGAAAAGGGCACATCTCCAGAGCAATACCTGTAAAATGAGCTAAGAACCAGCTTTATTTACCGCGTGGAAGAATGTATTTTCGTGATACAAAAAAAGCGTTACTAGTTAGTAGTTAGTAATTAAGCAAATATCAACGTTATTCACGTCGTCTTTTCAACAAGAAAACGTTAATCTGTGTCCTTAATAGTGACTTTTATGTTGTCAGGCGACCAAAGTCTCCCGATTAAACAAGTTTCAGCCTTTTCTGTCGCATAGTTATTCATCCTCAGATGGCTGAAAACAGCTAAAACTATCTTTACAGTAAAGACACAAGGTGTCTAGTGGTCACCATGCTCGTATATACATATTATCTGGATGTTATCGTTTTATCTTGGACTGGCGACACACTAACGTGTGTCTTGATAGGCGCGAAGGTACCAAAAATATGTTGATTAAAGTCTGGTAATATGAAACAAGGACATAAAATACACAATAACCTTTTCACCACCAAGCTTTGAGAAGAAACAACTTGTATCGGGTAGGTGCCCTGGTTGCTTGTGGATCAACCAACCAAAATATTCACTTAAAAATTGTTCAAGTGGTTATTGTTTGTGCGGATGGCAAGAAGTGAAATAGTTGCCTTTGCGGCGAATTGTTTGTGGCTTTCAGGTCACCAGTGAGAAACGAAGAATAGCTTTTCAGTTCAGGTCATCAGTGAACTTAGTGTAGGCAAATTGAAAGAGTGGAACAAATTAGATACTTGAGCTAAAATATAGGGTGGTCCAACAAAAACTGACGACCCAACATTTTTTAAGTCCAACTTTTCTAGTTAGCACCCCCTCAGAAACATGAGAGGACAGAACTCTTCCTGTTTCATTTGCCTTGATTTCTGTGCTTTCCTGGTTCTGAGAGGTGCTAACTAGAAAAGTTGGACTTAGAAAATGTTGGGTCGTCAGTTTTTTGTGGACCACCCTGTACATGAAAAATGGTCATTTGGAAAGCACGACGGCAATTCATGAAAAAAAAAAATTAAGGCAAATTATGCCAAAATTGCGTTTAGCAAGAAAATTTCTGAATTTGGAAAATAAAAAAAATACTTACCATTCCTGGACAAAATCCTACATCTTGTATCCGGATGGGCAAAACAGTAAGAAATTAACAATTTACAAAGAGTTCAAAATACGTGTAAAATTCCTTTTGGGAATAAATATTAAAGTACTGCAACTCAAATAAGTAAGCAAGCATAAATTTGAAAAGTTAGCAATTACAAGTGTACACAATAATAAAACACTTTTATGAGGGAAAAGGTTGAGAAACGAAAAAATAAAGGATCTAGAAATAAGCTAGTGTGTCGCCGCCAAGTACAGTAGATCATCCCATTGCAGACATCCGATTGTCAAAAGATTGATTGTTGATGGTAAAAAGGCGGCTCACTAGCAGACATATTGTGTATGTTAACTGTAAGCAACTAAAAGCATATTTTGTCATGCTGCGGATAAATCCCAATGCGACAGAAATATTTCAAATTGTGGAAAATGTAAGGGAAAGGTACAAGGATAAAGGAAAAATAAAAGTTAAAGGCTGAGTGTCACCATTCATAGAGAGAAAGAAGCCTAAATAACGTTGTTTTTATGTTACTGACTAGCCGGCTAGTAACTAGCTAGCAGTAACGCTGGCCCCATGTTAAATCCCATAGACTCATTGCTCATAGCTTTAGCGCAAAATTGAGAATGCCTACGTAGCTGAACTTTTACACACGGATGCATGATGATCTGAACATGGTCCTTTTGCTGGTTTGTGGGTTGTAGGGGTCAGGACAAATGCGTGGGAGAGTTTTGAAATTCGTCTCCAGGGAAATTAAATTTAGTTTCTTTTCCAGGTTGTAACCAAAGATTTCAAGCAACAATGGCTTGAACAATCAACACTGGTCCTTAGATTTATTGTAAAAGCCTGGACGAACTAAAAGCTGAACTGTAACGAAGGACAAAATAAGCAAACATTTACGTTGCCGTTGCGTTGTGTTAGATGATGGTTAAGCAGCAATACAAGCAAACAGGGTTAACCAAAAAATAAAATGCTTCGCGTTCTGCTGTTTTCAATTTTGCTGATGTAATGGCTAATTATTTATAGACATAAAATTCCTCAAAAAAAGTTAGGGATAAACAAAACAACTAAAGGGGATGCGCTGATTGAGTGAGCAAAGCGAACGAAATCAGCGATTGTCAGCCAGTGTCTGCAAAAATGGGATTGAAGAAACTAAGCATGTAAAGAATGGTTATGCAATAAATTAAGCCGTGTCAACTTGGCTAATCTAACGGCTAATTGGCAATGGTAAATTTGAAAAATATCAATGTGAAAATTTATAGATATAAAAATCTTCCCAAAAAAAAGGTACACATGAAGATCAGATTAGATTTTTCAGACAGCTCGTTTGTATCGAAACCGAAATTGAACTTCATATAAATCAACGCCGTAGCTTTTGCTTTTGCCGCGAGTGGCGCTGGTAATGAATTAGCACGGCTATATTCCAATACTCCCAGGTTTAGAAAAGAAAATATGAGCAACACCCAGACCCATGGAGCATTAAGTGCATATCAGTCATCTTCGATTACACGTAGCTTTGGTAGGGTCGGTCCACTCACAACTACGCAGCAGCGTGAGAAATCGTGTGAGATTTTGAGAGATGTATCGGCGCATCTCAAACGCGTCTAACGTCACTGCTCCCATTTTACTAATTCTTGCATCTCGTTGGCTGATGATTTGACCTATGAATCGACACAAAATTGGACTAACAAACGAAAGAATAATACTCAAATCATCAACGTATACTCATCATATGTAAGCCAGACCAGTTCAATTGTTAAATTGTTTTAAGGTGCATTAAGCTACCTGAATAGGGCAGTGACACAACGTTGTATTATTGTATATAACTCTATGCTGGAGCCGGTAACTGGGATAGCTGCAAGGGTCACTGAAAGGGGAAAAGACGGGCGTCTTACTAAAGACAATGCTGTTAAGAGTGGATTTCTTAGGCCTATAGTGCGCGATTTTTGTCGATTTGTTGGCAGTTGCTGACATTTTTAAGCAAGTGGAATCTTTATTTTCCAATTACAACCTAACAGCGTAAGGGATTGGAGAAAACAACGTTTTTTATAAGCCTATGAAAGCCGCTCTCAAAGGGCTGCTTTAACTAGAAGTGCCGTTGTTTAACACTCCATTTCAATCTAGTGCCCCTTGCAGCTATCTCTCTTGTAGCCAATATGACGTCACATGACGCTGCTCTGTACTGTACAATTGACTGAAAATCGCAACGTTTGTTATATATTGTGTCATTAGACGAAGAGCACGATTACAAATGGGCATCGTAAACGCACGCCGTTGTTTTGGTATCGAAGTAAAGCCGTAACCAACTTATAATCTTTGATAATCTTGTAGCAAAATGTCGTTTTGTTTTAATAACGTGTATTCTACGGTCAGTACAATTACGCGGTCAGATATTTCATAATTATTCATTCATTTTATTAAAAACTACTGCTGGTTGAAATAAACCTCTTTGTCAGCTTCGAAAAAGCTTTAAAAAAAAACACGTCACCAACTGTGGCATCATGACTAATCTCGCCTGTGTATATCTTACAACCGAAAATAGCTCTGCTAATAGCTCAGACGCGTTCAACTGAGTGACCCGACCCGATGGTAGGTTCCTGGTGCTTACCAAGTTCAAGCCAGAGGCGTGTGCTGCCACGCCATCGCTGTCGACATATTAGGCATCACGTGCACTGCAGCTACCGAGAATTCTGCCACTGTTTTTAACAATTGCTGTAAGTGTCGATACAATATTTGAAATGGTAAATAATAATCAACCAACAATAGCAAAGAAGTCGTTAGTTTCGTTTGTTTTTAATAACAATCAATAGACTACTCTTTAACCATATTGTGATCTGCACTGTTTGAAAATAGTAAATATTTTTGAAAAAAAATGAAGATGAGAAAAATTCAGGTTTATTCTGCATGCTTAACGAGAACTCCAGCGAATATCGGCGCGCCGATTTACGGTGCCAGTGCTGCCGCGAGAAAATTGGTATTCGTTGCCGCCGAAGATTAATAACCGGCGCACACCTCTGGTTCGATCCCGATGTGGTAAGTGGTTTGAAAGACATCGCGTAGACAGACAAGCAGACAGCGAGTTTAAGTCAAGTAATTGATTTCAGGACGTCCTTCGATTAACAAGCCAGGTCGTCAATGCAAGCTTTCTGCTACATTTTAACACCATTTAATGTTTGTATACTGCTAGGCCGATTTTTATTGCATATTATTAACTCATAAACTGAAGTGACATCTGTCGCAATTATTCGTCGCAGGTACAAAGGTGCCTAGCAAAATACTAAAGGAAGAATAAACCAACTGGCTGCCCCTTCCACGTTCAAGTTTTTTGCACAATTAATATTAAGTTATGTAATCATTTTTTTTTTCTAGTGTTCGGACTGACTTTCCTTTTACTGCCTTGAGTCTCGAACAAGGACAAGGGAATAAATCATCGTCTCCAGATCCAGCCAGGACAAGAGGCAGACCGGTTTTGTGGTCGTAATTATAATTATTTGCCATGTTTAACGAATGGAATCCATGTCTTGTTGTTAAGAAGGTACACAATACACAGATGTCGAGACGAATTGAAGAACAGATACAAATCTACCTGTCCGTATTACGATCTATCTATCTGACTCACTCTCCTCCTACCCACTCCCCCGCCCCCCCCCCCCCCCCCAACCCGCCGTTCTCTTTCATAACTTTTTTTTATCGTTCCTTCAGTCGCAAAAACATGCGGATCAGTTTTCTTTCACTGGAAGCCATGATTGCAGGTATTCCAACCAATCCGTATTTTTTTGCGACACTTCTTCTTGACGGCATTTTCTTTGACCAAAACGCGCAGCAGATTAAGACATCAAACGCCAATTTGTAGCAATGTCTACAGTTGGCTTAATAGGAGGTATTTATACCTTCAAGTATCGTTAATAGCATTTT
>JAHWFP010103551.1:0-12607 GCA_023313725.1 Lithobius niger | reverse complement strand
CTTTCAACAATGGGAATACATAAGAATGGAAAGTTTCTTTCAACAATAGGGCGTGCATTCAAATAAATGTTAGACTCAAAAAGAATATATTTCTTCAAATAACCGTTATTTTTGCTGTCATTACTTCTTGGAATATTCTTAAAACTAGCCAATACAATAAGGGGGGCTGTCCTAGTCTATATAACTAAGATAACAATATTTGTTTGTTTGTGTGTGTCGCCAGATTACCGAGATTCCCACTCTTAATTCTTATTTCTAGTGTTCGTGTGTCCGCATGCAGTGGGAATCTTGATAATCCTTTTTTCCCTTTGTTTGTTTGAATCGCTGTCAAACGGAATTGCCTGTATAATGAATGATGGTATTGTCTGTATAAGTAATGATTCGAACTGTGTTTTCAACAAAGAGACACAGTAGGATGACGTCACAATATTTTGGGCCTCTTTGTCTCTTAATCCTGATCTAACTAAATCGAATGAAAGCTTGGGCGACTGCTAATGGGAAATCACAGCGTTTTAATGCAAATGTGAAATCACAACAATGCCCAACAAACGAAAGAGTTATCCTGATTCCCACTACGACTTCAATAGAATTAGGAGTGGGAATCTGGGTAATCAAAGGGTCAAAGGATTTTAGCGAGCGTTAACCGCACCCGGTCATCTGCCCGACGAAGTCCTAAGGCCCTATGTCTGCAACACCCGGAATGGATTCCCAGGAGGTCACCCACCCAAGTACCAATCTGGGTAATCTGCCGACAATCTAATAATGAAAGCGAGGACGACTGTTAACGGGAAATTCAGTATGCAAACAGGAAATCACAACAATGCTATAAAAAAACGGCCATATACGGGGGTGTTGTCCTAGTTGTAATAAAAATTACAAATCTCTTTAAAAAAATATAATATGTAAGGCACCAAGAAATATTTTAACGCTATAGTTGTATTGTTACCGATATATAATTCCCACTACTGTTTCCCCCTATGGTTTTTGGATGTCGTACTTAAGCGTTTCTTTGTACTCACAGCTACCATCAATGCTGGATGGAAAAGGAGGGACTACTTGGCCGAGGTCACCCAGTGGGCAGAGTGGGCGTAAGGTCCCTACTCGAGTTGGGGCCTCACTAGAACCTACACTAGAGTGTTGTCCTCGCTAAAAGCGACTTACGAAAAAGGTCCTATTCTTTACACAGGGCTCCTATTCACATTAATCCAACCTTGGGGAGTAACTGTTACATGGATGGGTGTTGTAGGTGGTTTAGCCCCATCGAAGAGTGAACAACTTTTTATTATTTTAATCAGTTATTAATGGGGGATGGGGGGCGGTGATAGTCACGAAAATTAGTCACCGACTGCCTTTCTAGCAGCCTCGTTTCAACTCAAGTGGCTAGGCCAATAGACAAGATGACCTCGGATGCAGTAGACATAATGGATGACATCATGTGTCTAACTTCATTCAGTTAAAACCATAGCGACATTGAGACAGCGAAACCTTTAATCAAGTGCTGGGGAAGGAAAGGCTTTCTGTTGCCCCTTGATGGTATTGGAATTTCAGACTGCGCATTGATTGTTTACCTGATGAAAGAAGCAAGTGAAATAACTAACTCGAGGACTGACCCAACGTATGGAAAATGAAGGGCTCACATTTTTGAGGACACTTACGGCTAAGGAAACTTACTGAACATATAACTTCAGCTATCTTTTAAAGATGTGGACTATTTCTTTTAACGGTTGTTTATTATAACAGTCTGGAGTGCTATTGTACGCCAAGGCAAGTTGCAGCCGAATTTCAACTGGCAGGGACGAATTCGATGCAGCAACGAGTTTCATAGCGATGCGACCAAGTTGCAACGAATTGGTGAATCAGGCTGGCCCAACAGCAGTCGCAACACTATAAGCAACATACAGTATACCTAAGATGTGCTTGTCATATAAACATAGCAGCTGCTATGTTCTTTAAATAAAATAAATAAATAGGCCAACTTAATTTTGAAAATTGTTTCTTTTGCCTAAGAATTATATACATAATCTGTTAATTTTGCATTCGATCCTCGCAATGCTGCATTTTCCTGGAGGTTTTTTAGTTGCTTGTGGCTGCCAGCGCTGTAACCCGAACTGAGGCTGCGCGGTCACAACCCTCCTCTATAAAAGCACTATCAGCAGTCATTACTTTTCCTCTCGATACGTCAAGCAGTGACTCAAGAGGGGAGGTAGGGTGGGTTCCTTTTAGCAAAAGAAGCAATTTTCAGCTGGCCCCGGCCAGATGGGACGGCAAAATTAAGTTTCTTCTTGCCGAAGCAGGAAAACGTACATAACCTGATAATTTAGCATTAACAGACCCCGACTTCGTCAAAAACGGTGGTGGGCACAGCCCTGACGAGTCCCCTAGGATTAAGAGCTGGCTTGCCCCCAAAAATTTTCACAAACTTCACACTTTATTCAGAAAAATTAATACTGAACAGGAATTTGGATCTCTTTCGTAAAATGTGGTGTCCCTGAAAAGAGCCGTTTGTTTTAGAGATGAGGGTCTTGCTGCCGTCTTGATGGTGGACTTGCTTCAACATCTGAGTGCTTAAGGGGGTTGACGACACATCTGGATGCGACGATCGGGCCTAGACGATGTAGTCCATTGGATTGCTTCGTCATCACTCTGAGGTAGTGTGACGTGAAGAAAGAAGTACTTCGCCATGAAGCAGCTCCTCAGGGCGTCTTGAACAGGAATGAAGTTGTGATGAGCTGATGATGTGGAAATTCCCCATTACTCTTGTGCTGTCACTCTAATGCTGCTGTCTGCGCAGTTTATGTTTTGGTCTTCATAAGCACTGATGACGGTTTTTCAAGGTTTCACCGAAATTTTTCTTAACAAGTAGAAATAATTGGTTTTTGTCTTTACAGTTCGATGTTTTCTGTTCTTGACAAATAGAAACGTAGTGCATAGGAGGTGTTCCGGTTCGTCACCAATTATCTTAGTTAAACCTGGGATGACGATAGGTTTCGAAGGTTTGCAAGGTTTTTGGGTTTTGGCTCTGAAATCTGCTCTTGGTGTTAAGATACCAGAAGAGTTATCAGGTGCTAAGATACAGTAGTCCGGGTCAGCAGACAGGCTTGTATTTCAATGCATCGGAGGCTTGCTGCTAGGGTTATCAAGAAAATAGTTTTTTGAGTTAGAAGGTGAAGTGAACAGTTTTGAATGGTTGCATAAGGAGATTTCATTAGAGATTGGAGAGTGATTGACAGGTCCCAGTCTGGAAAAACGCGTTTGGTTGCAGGACATTCCATTTCGAAGGATTCAATGAGAGAGGAAATTCTGTAGTCGTCAAGAAGGTTTGTGTTGCCTGAGGCTTTGAAAACTGAGTTTAAAGCTGAGCGGTAAAAGAGTATTGTTGAGCCTTTTAACCCTTCTTTAAAGAGGTCGTTGAGGACTTTTAGAAGGTCGCCTAGAGGGGGATTGATTGGATTAACTTTCCCTCAATCACACCAATGAAACCATTTTGACCAGTGGCAATAGTAGATTCTGTTTGATGGCCTTACTGGCGATGCAAAATGCTGGCTCTTCATGAACTGCTGTCTTTTTTTTTATGAGTTTGACGACAATAGCCATCTGTGAAGTTGTAGTGGCTAGAATTGGGATGAAACTTGGTTACTCTCTGTTGCTCTTTGGAGTGTTGACTACGAGGTTTAGAAGTTGAGGAAACCATGCTACTGATACTGATGACCAATTTGGAGCAATCAGTAGGAATAGGCCTGGATACTGATCTGTCTTTCCCAGAACTTGTGGAAGCAATTTGAATGGCGGTAAAAGGTAGGTGTAAAGATTTTCCCAAGGGAATGTCAATACGTCTACTAACGTGGCTTGATCATCTGGGGCTGGCCTGCCGAAGTGGGGAAGTCTGACATTGTGCCTCGTGGCAAATAGGTCGATCATTGGGGTGCCCCGAATGTTGAAAATGAATTCGCAAATGGATTTCTTGAGAGTCCATTCTCCTACAGATAGTTATTGGCGAGAAAGAGAATCTGCTACCACATTCCTGTTTTCTGGGATGTGGAGTGGAAGTATGGTTGTCTTGAGTTTTATTCAGAAGTTGAAGATTGCTGAGGTTACTTCGTGAAGTTTGCGAGACCTCGTTCCTCCTTCTTCCCGAATGTAAGCGACTGCCGTCGTGTTGTCCGCCTGTATTTGGACTACTTTCTCCCTTAATGTGTTGAAAGTGATGAAGGGTCAGGAGTACTGCTCTGAGCTCCAGAACATTGATGTGGTCTTGGTCTTGTTGAGTCCGGATCCGTGAGATCTCGTGGTGGGCTATGTGGGCTCCCCAGCCCTCCTGTGAAGCATCAGTTAGAAGTACGTCTGGTGTTGGTTCGTGGAATGGAACCGATTGGGATAGAGTCATGATGTCTGACCACCAGAGAAGGGTTTCTGTTGGAAAATCGGGGCCTGTTGGTGACGTCTGATCTTGATTCGACTGAGTTCCCCATTTGTCGATGCAGTAGTGGTGGAACGGTCTTGTCATCTATCTTCCATTAAGGAACAAGATTTGCCATGGAGTCCATTTTGACAATTAGGGAATTTAATTCCCTGAGGGTGTGGGAGGTTTGGAGTCGAAATTGACGAGCGTGATGAGAGATGTTTTCTATCCTGTCTGGTGGAGGCATCATTGTTGTAGATTTTAGGTTGAACCATACTCCCAGAAATATGAAGCTTTGAGCTGGAATGAGTCGAGTTTTTGGTAGGTTTACTCCGAATCTTAAGCTGGAGAGAAAACTGATCGTTTAGTCTCGATTGGAGATTACTTATCGTGGGTCTTGGTTGTTTAACAGCCAGTCGTCCAAGTAGCCACTTGCTGGTATTTGGTGTTGATGTAATTTTGCCAGAATTGGTTTTAGGATCAAGGCGATGATTCTGGGTGCTGCAATCAGGCCAACTGGGAGGCAGTGAAATTCGTAAACCTTGTTGTTGTACACGAACCGGAATAGGCAATGGACAGATGAGTGAATGAGTACATGGAGGTAAGCATCTTCCAGGTCTATGGACATAGTCCAGTAGTTGTGATTTAGCGAAAGCAGAATTGATTCCAGTGTTTCCATTTTGAAATGGTCATTGGCCATGAACTGATGGAGTGGTTTCAAATTGAAAATTAATCGATCTCCTCCTGACTTCTTGGGGCGTATGAAAATGGAGCTGTAAAATCCTGGACACAGATGACGGCATTCTCGGATTGCTTCTTTCATCAAAAGGTGTTGAATGTCTAGCGATAGCTTTGGGCAGCAGCCCGGTACAAATTCCCATAGAGGGGTTTGAGCAAATGGAGGGTTTGATGTAAAGGTTAGACGAAAGCCATCTTGGATTATCGAAATGTGTTGATTGGTTGTGAAGTTTTTCCAACCGGGTAGGAAACGGCTTAAACGAGCACGCACTGGAAACCTGGATGGGTAAATGGCGTCATTGATACTTTTGTACGAGCTTTTCCTTCCCGGGGAGGAGTAGCAGCTTCTTCGGTCAGGAGTGGTGCTTCTGCTGGGCTGACTTTTGTTCTGTTGTTGGTTTTGACGAAAGGACTGATTTGGACGAAAAGACGATTTACTGTTTTCGTTGCGGCAGTTTTTGTTCAGTGGTTGACGGAGTTTCGACCAGTTGTCACCGTTTCCTTGATTCGAAAGAGGTTTATTTGCTTGAAAGCAGGTTTCGACGGTTTGTTTGGGTTTGGTTTCCTGAAACATTAACATGTGGTGCCAAGTTCGGGATTAACCCACGAAAGATAGTGTCAGTCTCGTGGATTACAAGATTCCCCAGCTGATATTTGGTTGAATGGTTTAAATTCAGAACCGAAGTGAGAGCGATGTCTCATAGCAACAGCACGTTGTTGAAAAGTGCATGGACTAATCAATTCAACGAATGGTACAAAGTGAAACAAGCTTTTTGAAATAATTGAGAAATCCACATGGATAGTTGCTTGACTTGGTCAGAAGTCGGGTTTGACGGAAGTTTCTCGCATAAAGCGTTAACGTATGTATTCAGTACATCACCAGAGAAGCGGCACTTAGGCCGTGACGGAGACATTTGTCGGTGTCGAAGAGAACGTGTGTTGGAATTTCAGCATTCCTAGGTATCAAAAGGGCCGTCCCAAAATCAAACTTCACATCAGCGGTAACAAATTCGCATAGAGGGTAGGTGTCAAAATTGTTGGTGTCGGTTGGCACCGTCGTCGTATGCTTTGAAGTAACCTGATTCACGGCCAGGTCTGGGAGGAGGCTGGTCCTTGTCAAGCTCGTGTGGCTCTCCTTTCCCCAGGATGGTGCCAACGTTGCGTATAAGGCATGTCAACAGCGTTGAGTATTGGCTGAGGAGGGAATACGGCTTGGAATTACGATCCCATAAACCAAAGCCAAACCCTGTCATAAGACCCTGATTGATTACTGGAGTATCGGACAAAAGAGCCGGTTTGAATAGTATGTGGTCTGGAACGGTATCCTCTACCGTTTTAAGAAGTACCGAAAGCGAAATTGAAGACGCATCATTGCTGTTGGGGTCGTCGGGGAAATGGATGTACCGCTCCAGCTGCTTCATGGCGTCCGTGGTGAGAAGCCCCGTGAATGAAAGAAGTCTCATGGTGTAGTTGATGATGCAAAGTAGAAGCGTAGTCTAAATAGTTTTCGTCTTCTTGGCGGGATGTATGGAGATGAGACGAAAGCTGGGCGGCAGACATGTTTGGACAGAGATTGTCAGCGGAGATGAAAGCCAAGTAGTGGGGATGTCTTTTCGTCCCATGTCGGGAAGAAGACTCAGCGTATTTGTGACTGTCGCTTGATGTCACCTCCGCCCATTCATTTGTCAAAGCAGCTTTGGTTGAGTTGATGGCGGATTGTGGAGGTTCAGTCGCAGGCGGGCGGATGCCAAAATCCTAGCGGGCTCATTCAATACGACGGTGTACCTCACTACGGGTGATAGAATGGCTGGCCTGACGGGGCGAAAGTGAAGGTAAGTCAATAGGAGATTGAGGTGAGCGATACTCACGAAAGCTTTCGGAGGAGGCACGTTTGCATTGTTGTTTTAGTTGTCGGTAGTTGGCTTTGGCTGTGCGGAGCTCTTCCTCAAGCACAGCCAGGTCCGGCAGAGAGGAGGCCATTTGGCCAGCATGGAGAGGCAAAGTGACGGTAGTGTGTGCAGAGCCATCAGCGGGACTCATGTCAGACGAAAGAGGCAGAACGTCAACAGGCGGATTCTCACAGAGCGAATGATCGAGCAGCGCGTCGGCAGCATCAGAGTGTTCAGTCGCAACGCGAAAGGGCAAAGAGGATGAATGATCGTCCATTTGGGCTTCAGGGTAGCGGAGATAGTGGCCAAAACTTTCGAAGAACTTCAACATTTTGGGCGAACACAGGGAAACAACGTGGTGTGGAGACATGCTGGAGGCAAATGAATGAATGCCGATCGCGCAAAAGCGCTTTTATAGAGAAGGCTACGATCGTGCAGGCACAGTTCGGGTTACGGAGCTGGCGGCTACAAGCAATTAAAAGACCTCCAAGGAAACGCATCATGCGAGGACCGAATGCAAAATTAACAAGTTATAAATGTCTTTCTGCCTCGGCAATAAGAAAATACGGTTCAGTCAATGAGGAAATTTAGGTGCACTTTTATAGTAATTTTCGTAATTTCAGCAGCAACTTAAAATTGTTGTGGTGGCCAATAGTCCATTCGAAGTATTGTCAAAAATAAAATTGTATTGTGGTCATAGACTAGAGTTAAGCTAAGTAAACTTTTCCACGTACTAATGTAGCTTTCAGGTGCAGCTTTATCTAACACGTACCGGCAGGCGTTTAGAAACTTTTCGTATTGCAAATTTGATCACTTAAACTTTCTACGTGAACAAAAAAGAAGAAAAAAATATTTAGGCTGTCTAACAGTAAAAAACAGCAGATTACAATCTTTTTAAAAAGAGAAAATCCTACAACTGGAGCCTGCCCACTCCACACCGCTCATCTTTGAACCAGTCTTTAACATATTACACTTCCCAGAAGACCTAAATTATAACTCATTTTAGTCGAGGAAAAACTAAAATTCTACCATCTATTTCCCATACGGCTCATTTCAAATAGTAGGTCTTGACCACTTGTGTTTAAACGTTTCCCACAAGTGGTCAGGGGCTGTACAGGTTGCCGCACTGATAGCTGCGTACTTTAGCATAGATTTATTGGAATATCAGTACCTGTGAACATCTGTAGAGTTTTTTCGTGTGACCTTGTTACTGACCTTGTTAATAATGTTCTAGCAATAGAATGCAAGAAACAACAGAATGCAAGAAACGAGTTTTCTTAATTCAATTTGGTTTCGGTCATAATGACCAGGGTTTGCTCTACAAGTTCAACGTATTAAAATAGCGTCAATATGAGTGCAAACATTTGGATAAAGACCAGTAATGTTCGACATCACGACCGAACTTTTTTTTTACATTCGACTTAGAACCGAATAGAATACAATAGTATAAGTGACATTGCCGAGGGGGGGGGGATTGAGGCTTAATGGCGCGTCGACAACTTGGTCATTAGCGCCAACATTGCCGAGCTGGAGACTATAACAAAGGCGCATATCGTACCCACTCACCAAACCAAGACGAAAGACAAGAATTTATAGTGTGTCGAGTCGACCTTTGATGGAGTAAAAGGAAGGGGCTGTAGAAACTTCGGTTGGAGGAGAGTTCCATGCACGGACAACCATCTCGGAAAAAAAACTATGCCACATAATGACAAAGTAAGAATCAGTCAATCGAAACCAAATTACAGTACAGCTCCACATAAGTCATATATTCAATAGACACTAAATAGCAGCAATTAAGATACTTCAAGGTCAGTGAGACCAACAATCCATTCGCGTACCTTCGATTTGAAACAATGAGCTGACCTGATGGTTTTAAAGTGACATGGAAATCTTTGGTGCCTAGTAAAGAAAACATTTATGTAGAATTTCCCACCTATCTATCACTCCATTCTAAAGCTTTGGCCACTTCTTTTTCGGTTTCGGTTTTTTTTATATCAGTTTTTTTTTTTATTTACTTCTTGGCCTTTGAAATTACTCGTTCTTTTTTTTTTTAACTCTTCGATCGCATTATTTCATCACAAATATTTTGACGCTGTACTCGAAGTTGGAACCCTTTTTTTGTCATATTTTTGGTGTCATGTCAGTCCTAAATTTTCGGCGTCAAAACAGGGAGCTATCGCCACAGTGTGGTCTATACCGTGGTCACGTACTGTTGTCACACATTTTACAGCCAATGACATACATACAGTGACAAAAACGGATGTCGCTAACAATGATCACAACAATATCTTGTTACCATGACGGGACTGCGTACACCATTCCCCCGACACTTCCACTTACAAACCTGAAAATGCATGGACTTCGTACTGTATTGCAGTCGTACGACTCGGATCACTGCACTGTGACTGGGGTTGGCACTATTGAGCCTGTTGTCGACACGCCATTAAACTTCAACCCCCCCCCTCCCCGCCCCCCCAAAAAATGAAGTGCCATAACTCCTTCGCAGTACTTCACAATACAATGTTGGTAGACTAGCCATTAGCTAGGCAGTTACACATTTTCAACGTTATCGAGGATCAGATTTTACACTGAAAGCCAATTTTAATTTTTTTTTTGTTTATTTCCATAGTGTATACAAAACCATGGCAAAGCCTTGGCTCGCGTGTAGTGGGCGTTTTGTTAAATAGGTTAAAGCAACAAAACCAGCATATCTAACAAAGCAAAGATAACCTCACAAAACTAATATGAATATAGAAGAGAGAAATGCCAAAAAACTGATATTACTTTGGTATAATAGGCTACATTGATTATACATAGAAATGGGTATTTATAACATAATGGAAATACCAAAAAAATTCGTTCGTTCCCACACATATTAATTTTTGTCAGGCGGAATTCTGGATTCAACTTAATACTATGTTTTATACCGCATTTTTATTTTTACTCAGAGCACAAAAAAACAGGCGGCTACAGCGACTGCCTAGTCGCACCGATCTTCTGTACAGTTCCGCCACTTCCAATGTTGTCGCGCACACCTTTATCATGCACTACAACAGCTATTTGTATTATACTAATCTAAAAGCAGTAGCCATCACAATTGCCGGTTAAAAATATGTTAGCTTTTAGGCCTATTTTACATTTTAGGCGTAATTGTCAGCTTTTAGGCCCAATTTTAACCAGCAGTTTTAATTTCGTAAGTAACAGCTAACGGAGATATTGATTGTATAGTAAGCCTATTCATTATTGCAACACAGAGCGCCTTCAGGCACACAGTTACAGTGTTACAACGTAACGGTCAAAGTAGCCTATATAGATCAATGGTAGTAGAAGTGACGAGAGAGACGCTGTTGATGAAGCCAACAGCGACTCGTAGCAACTTGATGTTGTCATGGTAACATGAATTTAGGCCCAATTTTTATTTTTTAGGCCTAATTTTAAAAATGCAGTTTTAATTTCGTAAGTAGCAGATAGGTGTAATGGAGAATTTGGATCGACGGTAAGCCTATTCATTGATGCAACAATGCGACGAGATTATTTTAAACGAAGCTAAAATCCATTTGTTTTTATTGAGGATTTTAATTTAGGATTTTAATTCGGCGATCAAATGTTATTATTTTAATTTAGTTACATCGAATAGGTTTATTAGCTATGAGGAAGTAACGATGTTTTAATTTGCCATGTTATTTAACTAACTTCTCACACTGAATCTAACGTTGTAAACAATGGTCGTCAATATCTGGTACCATTGCGAAGTTGAAAAAAGCGACGGACGGACGGACAAAGTCGTTGCAATAGTCTTCTCAGCCGGTACGGCTGTACAGAAGACTAAAAAACGAAGCTGTTGTTCAAGAGCAAACGCTACAAAACTCACGCTACGGCATTGCGTTGCTACAAGTACAATGCCCTCTATAACTGAATACTGACGATTGTTGCCTTACTTGGCTCGACCAACTACACTGTAAAAATAGACGTTGTGAATCACAACGTCTATCACAACACCTATTGGTCTCCTTTTTTACAACACGTTGTTGTCACAACATGTTATGATTTACAACACCTACAGTAGACGTTGTGGTTTACAACACCTACAGTAGACGTTGTGTTTTACAACACACGCCTTTATTGTGTCATGCCGTAAGTCATTTATCTTCTTTTGTTATTTTGGAAAGTCGGTGGGAAGGGTTCCAGCCGATTGGTCACTCTACAAGCCCATGGGGCAAATGAGGGTCCTGAGTCAAGAAGCTGACTGTATTGTCCAAACATCCAAACACACCGATTAAACGGAGATTTCGTTACATAGAAACTCTTGTTAAACCACCACTTTCAGACGCAACTGTATATTTGTTATGGTTTTTGGATTGCGTGGGTACTTTTTATTAATTCGTCCCCAACGTCAGAACAGTTTTAAATGAATTAGGGGGAAGGTAAACAATTACTGATATTGATGGTTTAACTACACATCAGTACCAAACTTAACCAAAGAGTTACAGCACATTAGTATACTGCAACACTCGAGGCTTCTGTCAGAGGTTCAGCTTACCCAGGCGTTTATCATTTCAATTTCCGGTTTTCGCATAATTGGTTGAACTACAATTTTCAAAGCAATATAAAAATAAAAAAATCCAGTCACAGCTTAAAGGCTGCAGTTTGGCTGTAAAACTAAAGGACTGCAATTTTTGTTTGGCATTATTAAATTATTACCAAAAACTTAACTGAACAATAAAATCCAGCCACAATTTTACTTTACCGAACTGGTATAAAAACACAATTTCGTCGACAATATTTTCAGCCAAAGACTGAATATCTTTTCAAAGATGGACTATAACAAAATACCTAAAACTTGAAAAGTCATCCTTGACGTATTTTGCTAGCAGAGCGTTTACTCAATTATATTTGTGACGTCATTCAGTGCCTTGCTAGGTGTTTTGGGTGTTGTGGTTTACAACACCTATGCACGTTGTGGGGAACAACACCTGTAGACATTGTGGTTTACAACACCTATAGACATTGTACGTTACAACACCTACAGACGTTTTGATTTACAACACCAACAGATGCTGTGGTTTACAACATGCACAAACGTTGTGGTTTACAACGCCTATAGACGTTGTGGGTTACAACATTTATAGACGTTGTGGTTTACAACACCTATTCTGTAGACGTTTAAACATGCAACATCTACCAATATTCGTCCTTGGAAAACTGATTTTAGACGTTGCGTTTGTAGACGTTGTGCTTTACAACGCCTAAAACCTCGTTATAAGACCCAGAGCGTCCTTATAACGAGTTTTACGATTATGTAGGTGTTGTAACTCACAACGCCATTTTTGCAGTGTACTACTAGCGTGTTTCTAGATACGGTGCAAGCTACTTTAAAATTTAACGTTGAAAGGTGTGAACCAAGTCACTCACGTAGAGCTGTGTACAATGCGAACGGACGACTATTACGTTGTTGCACTGTGACATAATAAACCAAAATTAGTCTTAATCACCGTTGAGACTTTTAGTTTTTTTTTACACGGTCATTTCCTTAAATTCAAAGACTCACGCTAAAACGCGCTACGTAAACGAAAAAAAAAAA
>JAHWFP010103550.1:9317-29585 GCA_023313725.1 Lithobius niger | reverse complement strand
CAGATAACGTTTATAAAAAATGAGGAAATAAAATGTGGCAAGAGTGAATAAATCGTACGTAATAAGTGAAACTTGCCGTTACGTAATTCCTGGTCTTGGTCCGAACAACTGCGATTAGCCTTGCTTAATAGTATGCCAGACGTGCTGATAGTATTTCCAGCTAAGGCCACTGTCCATTGTTACGCACACTCATATTTTAAAGGTAGTATTTTTGTAAAATTTCCATCAGAATTTTGTCGCGTGTTTTCCCTCTCGGCTTTTTATCCCCAGGCTTTTTTTCCATCAGTTTTTTTTTTTCCGGGCTTTTTTTCCGAGGCTTTTTTTCTGGGGCTTTTTTTCAATCGGCTTTTTTTTTCCACCAGCTTTTTTTTCCGGAGCTTGTTTCCGGGGATTTTATTTCTCAGTTTATTTTCCAGGCTTTTTTTTTCCGGGATTTTTTTTCCGAGGCTTTTTTTCCCCCTATAATTGCTTTGACATGCCTCAACCGACATGATCACGTTGGCTGGTTTGTTTATTTATGCAGCTAAGCCTTCACAGGTCATCCGCCCCCTAAAAATACAACACAAATAGCCTATTCTAGAACACAAATATCCTAATCCATTGCTTCTGGTATTTTCATTGAATTATTTTGCAAGCACAGTTATTTTGAAAACACAATTATTTTATTCATTCAGAATTTCATTGAATTAACTGAAATTTTCATTGAAATAATTTCTGCTAGGGCTCTTTTGGAGTCTGTTGGTAGTTTTTAGATCAGATGCTTCTGAAGTCCTGACCTTGCTTCTTATGTTTCGAGTTTTTCGGAGTGCGTGTCGAATCATGGAGCCCTTATTTCGGCCAATCATCGCACCAGCTCTTGAGCTTCCTTGTTAGGGCGCTCCCCATTGGTTGCCCAGTCAGGACTACTTCCTGATAAGAGCTTCCCACCTGCAGTTTTTCCTCCAAACCAGGAAGTTTGGATGCGCCCTGTACTCCCCCTCCTTCCGAGTCGACCCGAAATCTTTAATCCTCCAGGAAGCCAAGTCTGGAAATTTTGACTTGCGTTTTATAAACGGGAGAAGAACAAAAATTAGGATTACCAAAACTAAGCGTTGGCCTTGGAAGGAAAAGAGAAGTGTTTTCACCAATCCCCTCCCCCTACAGTCAGGTGGAGTGAAACGAAATACATTTATTATTTTAAATTTATGCTATCGCAGAGCTCTTTCTGCATGGCATACCCAAGCAACTCTGCAATGTGGGGATTTGGACAGCACTGGCAGTGACGTCCGCAGGTAGGATGCCACCGGTTGAATACCGAGACCACTATTGACTATGGTTAACGGGTAGAAGACTTCTCCAACTTGGTGAAGAAATCATCAGAGTAAGACAACAAGTATCGTCAACAAGGAAAAATTACAGTTCCACAGTCAACATGAAGATGAAGATACACATCCCTTTTAGAATGATTCAGAGAACATGTTGACTGTACACGATGTTTTCTTAAATTTAGTTGAAGTACGATTTTTGCATTTTCAACTCAATTATCAATCCAAGAGATTCCATGCATTTGTTGCTGCACTGAGTTTATTAACCAATTTCAAATGGTAAAGCCAACATAGATTCAAGTGCTTACGAAGGAGGTGGCCATTGTTCTTCCACTACTGAGCTAGAAGAATTTAAACAGCCACAAAGCTACCGACCTTCTTACTGTAGCCTGACAGCCTCCATCAATGCAGCAACCAACCCGGAAGATTCCTGCAGAGCGTCCCGCACTACACACTGGTTACATAAGAAAGATGGGGGAAAAAGCGCAAGCTTGCCTTAAATAGCGACAAGGAGGATTCTGCGGACACACCCGCCAACTCAGTCAATGACTGAAAAACCGGTAACTTAAGTTTTGCGCCAAGCCCCTACTTGGAGGATAAGAACACAAGCCCAGTTTTTCCAACGTCACATCAGTTCTCCTACAGGTCTGTGCATCTACGTCTGTAAGACAATCGAACGAGTCATGCCCTAAGGGCAGACAGTTACTGGAATCTCCGTAATGCTATAAATTAAAGGACATTCGGAAATTGATTTAGCGGTGTAATTTAAAAACTAACAACTTCATCATCTTTTCCATTGATTTAACGTAACGGAATAATTGACACTATTTTTCAGGCATGACACTTTACGAATACTAGATAAACTATAAAAACCTCCGTAAACTGCCAGACATAATAAAAACGTATTTAAAGCAGCGCTGCAAGTGAGATACCATTAAAATGCAAATAAAAACATTAATACAATACAGCAATCCTGGAACTTCCCAGAACAAGCATACATTTTAGTATTCGCATAAGACAAGCTAGAATGTCTTATAGTGTAAAACTTAATGATAAATTACATATCTGATATTGCTAAATGACCGTAGATATATACCATCATAGTTTACAGTGCAGAAAAGCTAGATCTAGACACGCACTAGTATGTCACCGCTAAGTCGAAAGGTGGAGCCACTATCAGACTGTGACTTTTAACTGTGACTTTTAACTGAATGGTTCGGCCCTTCAAAGGACTGATATTCGCACACCAAAACATTCGCCGACTTAATTGCTCCAAATAACACTTTGGACGTTAAATGAAAACTTTAACATTGATAGGCCTACCTAAAGTAGCAATGTTTTAGTTTTCATTTAACCTTCGAACTATTAAGCGGTGCGATTAACTTGGTAAATGTTTTGGTGTGGTGATATCACTCCTTTAAAGGGCCTAACCGTTCGGAACTTGGCGGCTCCTTTTAGCAGTTTTAGTTTTTGATATGATATGCGTTTAGCTGAAACACGGATTCGTTCAATTCCATTCAATTTATTGCCAATGCCGTGGCCCGCAGCCATGCGGCTCACGGATTCTTTCAATTCAATTCAATTTATTTACAGGGGCCCTGACCAAGAGTCACGTACGCTAAATAAACGAAACATCTAACAGCAGGGCAACAACCCATAAACAATCAACAACTCATCAACAACCCATCAACAACCCACCGACAATTCACCTGTCAACAAAGACATAGCAAGCATAACAAGACATAGCAAAAACATAACACGTGCACGAGTAATGGACCTCGTGTGGGCTCTCTGGTGAGGGCTCTGGGGTTCGGAATGTTGTTCCGAATGCACAAAGGGGTATTGTGGCCTTTTGCCGGTTGACAGGTTGACAGGTAAACAAAACCGAACTCGTTTGATGCTGAAGGTAAGGTTTAATTGATTCGAAGTCAAAATAGCAAAGGAACACAAATAAACTTTCCTGTAAGGTTTCAGATACTGCAGTGTTGCTGTACTGTTTCGTCCACGTGAAACCTTACTGCTGTATTCAAATGTTTTTACCAATTTTATTTTTGTACACGATACTTCAGTTAATGATTGGTTCATTCTACTTGGCTACACGACATCGCTGGAAAATGCTTAAAACATAACCGTGTTAGTGGGTTTACAACAGCTCTACACGTAATTGACGGTTCGTGCGAGGCTTTGAAAATCTAGAAATGCCCTGGAAAGTAATAATGTAATTCCATGCCTGGAAAAGGGCTTGAAAATCTTGAAAAATGTTATATGTATCATCAGTAAGGTTATGAACGAAAAGTAGATGTCGTGACTGAAGAACACTGAACAAATTTAGCCAAGAAAGTGGTCGAATGTGTAACCTTACATTTTTCTTCCTTTGTTTGGGCATGACTTTAATTGTATTTACGTGTGTAAAAGTTGTATACAGCAGTAAGGTTTCACGTGGACGAAACAGTACAGCAACACTGCAGTAGCTGAAACCTTACAGGAAAATTTATTTGTGTTCCTTTGCTTTTTGACTTCGAATCAGTTAAACCTTACCTTAAGCATCAAACGAGTTCGTTTTTGTTTACTAATTCGTGCTACTTTGGCATACCATACAGTTTTTTTTTAAGTTTTGCATTTTTATCAATCAGTCTAAGTCTTGCGTACTCGTTACAAAATGCACTGAATTTCGCTCGCTTCGCTCGCTCATTCAGTGCAAGTCTTTCTTTTGGTTTGTCCGCAGTTCTGTATTAGCGGCTTTGTCCGTTATTTGCAATACAGGACGGCAAGTCAAGTGTGCAACGGACATTTTAACTTTAACATGGGAGAGTAACGTGAAATCATTATATAAATCAATTGGTAATAAGAATAATGCTTCCTCTTCACGTGCGGGTGAATTGTTGGCTCACCAACATTGTTAGCATTTGCTTAAACTTCCTGGAACATACGTAGTGTGAAGAACAATGTTGACGAAGTTTTGAGATTAAGCGAGACTATTAAAATATTAGGCTTGCAAGAGACTAGGCTTCCTTTTGGAGTTAGCATTTGTGTTCCTGGATTCGATTGTTTGTTGAGCTCCCCCTCTTCTGGTGTCCGTGTCCTCGTGAACTGGAGAGTGCCCCACCGCGCGCTGGTCTTGCCGGCCTGTCCTGGCATCGATTCATGTGGTATCAGCGTGTGGTCGGGCTCGTTCTGGTTCGCGATTGTCTTTGTTCATGTTGTGGGCAAATTTTCGATTGCCGACTGGGAGACCTGGATCCGTGCTCTTCCAAATCCAGTAATTGTTGGAGGGGACTTCAACGCCCACCATCAGGCATGGGGTAGCAATCACTGTGACACCCGAGGTCGTGTGATTGCAGACACTTTGTTAAACTCTGATTTATGCCTAGTACATAACAGGTCCCCAACATTTCTTCGTTGGTCCCATGACAAGATCTACGAGTCAGTCATCGACCTATTTCTTTGTTCGAGTAGTCTTGCGTCTTTCTTCGGATTTACTGTGTCGTGTGACCTCCGCGGGAGTGATCACTTCCCAATCATGCTTTTTTCTATTCAGTCTGCACGTCGGGTTCAGCAGTTGCGTAATTGTCGCCCGTATGTCGAGTCTGGCACCTTTGCTCCTTGGTTGAGTAAATGGATTAGGCTGCGGCGTATCCATTTCAGCAGAGCAAGTCATCCAACGTGGTGGACTTTGAAGTGCACTGTTGCCGTGCGTGATCGCAGAAAGGCCTATCAGCTGTGGCGTCTAAACCAACTCAATACCGTTGGTGGGTCTATGTTGGCGTCGCAAAGGAAACGCGTTCCATCCTGAGAAGTGAGAAGTCTTCTTTTGGGGCTCGTCTCTGTCAGAGTATTGGTCGTGGTGGGTCTACATCATTAGTCTGGAATCTTGTGCGTCCTCAGGACACTAGGCAGCAAATTTCTTGGCTCTTTAATTCTGCCAATGATCGGGTACTTCGTGGATGTGAGATGGTAGATGCTCTCAACAGCAGGTTTGCTGAGGTGTACCAGTTACCTGAAGGCATTGCCATCTCTTCTTCTGAACGGCTCTGGCTTGACAGCCCAACGGATGCTCCGCTGTGTATGACTGAGCTTTTGTCTGCACTTTCCCATTGCCGCTCCAGTAGCGCTGCAGGTATTGATGGGGTCACGTACGACTCCATTAGAAATGTTTGCCCTACCGGGAAAGTTGAGTTGTTGGGGTGTTTTCAGGACATCTTTGACGGAGGTGCTGTCCCTCTGGCCTGGATGTTTACTATACTCACTCCTGTAGCGAAACGAGGGAAACCTCGTTCTGCATTGACTAGTTACCGTCCTATCGCACTTCTGTCCTGTGTTCGTAAGCTGTACGAACGGATCTTGGTGCGCAGGTTGATCTGGGCACTTGATCATAGCAACGTGCTGTCTGATCGGCAATTTGGCTATCGTGCTAATCGGTGTGCTCAGGACGCTGTGCTTTTGCTTGAATCTAGTATTTGTGAGGCTTGGCTTCATGGTCACGTTGTACTGGCTGTATTTTTAGATATCCGAGCAGCCTATGATACTGTTAAAACGGATTGGGTTGAGTTCTCTCTCCAGGCCTTAGGTGTTGGACGCAAACTTGCCAAGGCAGTGCTTGCACTGCTTGGGCGTCGTCCTTTTGTTACCCGAGTTGGTTCCTTTTGGTCTGGTATCCGTGAGACTGATAGGGGGCTCCCGCAAGGGAGCTGTCTCAGTCCGATACTCTTTGCTGCTGTGCTGAACTCTGTCCTGGTTCTGCTTTGTCCCCATGTCAATGTTGTGGCCTACGCTGATGACGTTGCTGTGTGGGTGGTTGGCAATGATGTGGTTGCTCTACGCTCTGCCTTGGAGCAGGCAATTAGTTTTATGTGTACACTTCTTGAGGAGCGTGGTCTTGCAGTCTCTCCAGAGAAGTCAGAGGCTGTTGTTTTTAGCCGTGGTCCTCCAGTTACTACATCTATCACAGTTTGTGGGTCTACCATTAGGACTAAGCATACCGTAAGGTACCTTGGTATCACTTTGAGTTCGCGGTTGGATTGGGAATGTGATGCCAGTGGTGTGAAGGTGGCGGCTGCTAGCAAGCTTGCCACTCTAAAAGCACTAACCTACGGACAGTTAGCGGCTAAGCGTAGTGTGGTATCTTCTTTCTATCGTGCGTATATAAGGTCTGGAATTGATTATCATCTCCCCTTCCTGGCACAGTCCAAGAAGGCGATTGGCATGGTTCAAGTTGTTGTCAACCAGTGCTTGCGTATTGTTACTACGTGTATTATGTCTACTCCTGTTAGTGCCATACATGTTGAAGCTGGGGAGCTGCCCATTGCCTGTCGGGCCAAGGAGCTGTTATTATCCCTGTGCATGCGGATCTTGGCCGTGGTTTGAGTGACCCTGTTGCCAGGGTCTTGTCGGACTATCGGGATGTGAGTGCGTTTGCGCGTAATGGCCTGGGCTCTGCTGGCCTCGGCATGTCCTTAGCTATTAGGTCTCCTCTCATGAAATTTCCTGACCCTCTCTGGGTTGGTGTTCCCAGTCCGTGGACTTGGTGTAGTGAGCTTGAGCACGTGTTCCTTGGTGATTTCCATCCATTAATGGCAGATGTGTTCTGTGACGCTTCCTTCCACGTTGAAAGTTGGGAAGGAGGTGTTGGTGTGGTTGTCCCTACACTGAAGTTCGGTTTACGTCGTTTCTTGCCTGCTGTTTTCAGCATTTGTGGCTGAGCTTGTTGCCATCTCAGTGGCTCTTGATGTTGTACTAGACTTGGCGATCTGCAACTTCACTATTCGGACTGATTCAGCATCAAGTCTGCAGTTTTTGCGCGATTCCTTCAGCCGTTTGGACATTGCGAGCCCTCTTGCAGCAGAGATCGCATGGAAATTGTTTCAGGCCCTCCAGAGAGAAGTCGTTTCTCTTGCCTGGACGCCTGGGCATGCTGGTTGTCTGGGGAATGACGCAGCTGATGCTCATGCACGGCAAGCTTACGCCGAGAGAGCTACTCCTGTTGTTTTCCCGGTCTCCCCGCGTGATCTGCGACCGGTTTTGGCAGAATGGTCTCGGGCTTGTTGGTCGAGTGAGTGGGCGTCCGATACCACAGGTCGTGCTCTGTTTGCCATCAATCCCACTGTTCAGGTTCCTGCCGCCCTGAGCAGGCTCTCACATTATTCAGCTGGTGTCATCTCACGGCTTAGGACAGGGCACACCCGCCTCAATGCACATGCTTATAAGCTGCGCCAGTCCCACTCCCCACTGTGCTCTTGTGGCGAACAGGAGACTGTTCTTCATTTCCTTTTGCAGTGTCCGCTTGGTGATGTGCATCGTAAGGCGACATTTAGTAGGCACTGTATGTTTGCCAGTCTCAGTGACGTGCTTTGTGTGCACCCTGTCTCGGCTGCCACTCTACGGCGTCTCCGTGATGTTGTAGTCTTTTGCAGGCAACGGGGAGCACGGATCTAGTTGCCCTGTAGGCGTGTTCGCGTTCGTTTGTTTTGTTAGTGTCTGTGTCTATGTTTCAATCTCCATCCCTACTTTCTGTTGATATGGTATCACTGTCTTGCTGTTTATCTGATGTTATAGTTCTGTAGTTTTAAGTAGGTTTAAGTAGTTCTATACGAGAGCGCATGGCTTTGGGCCAAGGCATTCTATATAAATAAATAAATAAATAAACTTCAGGCGATGCGATGTCATGCATATGGCGTTTGCTGATTGGCATTGTTGCATAAAAACAATGTTTAAAACCATGTAAAACAATCAATCTGGTCGTTAAGAGCTCCGAAACCCTTAAATCACTTGTCCAATTAGAAAAGTCCTTATGGAGAGGGCACATCTACAGAGCAATACCTGTAAAATGAGCCAAGAACCAGCGTTATAGGACAAATAGTTTGATCTGTAGACAGCGTAGCAGAAACGTGTCGTGCCAACAAGAAGAAGCCAAAAATGAAAATCACGATTCCAGCTCAAGTCCAGATCTACGCTATGACAAATCAGAAATTAATAAAAGTTAGTACACGTGTTGGCCAAGTCCCATAAAGCTCATATATCAAATTTCAGTGGAAAATGTAGGAAGACGGCGGAAAAATTAAGCATCGAAATTTCCGCTTTAACATGGGAGACCGAGGTCAAACCTTACAGTAAAGGCTACCGCCTTTACTAATTATAGTTTACAGTGCAGAAAAGTTAGATCTAGACACACACTAGTATGTCACCGCTAAGTTGAAAGGCAGATCCACTAGCAGACTGTGACTTTTAACTGTGACTTTTAACTGAATGGTTCGGCCCTTCAAAGGAGTGATATCAACACACCAAAACATTCGCCAACTTAATCTCACACGAATAATACTTTGGACGTTAAATGAAAATTTGAACATTGCTACAATGTTCTAGTTTTCATTTAACCTTCGAATTATTAAGCGGTGAGATTAACTTGGCGAATGTTTTGGTGTGTTGATATCACTCGTTTGATGGGCCGAACCATTCGGAACTTGGCGGTCCCTTTTATCAGTTTCGTTTTTGATATGATAGAATTACTTACGGTAGAGTGCCATCACCTGTAATAATAATTGTTACTATTGGTTGTGTGTGTAGTATTGTTTTAGTGTGGACTTGTAAATTACTTAGGGTGGGCATACAGCCTAGGGCTATGGTCCCATTAAAGTATATTTCTCTCTCTCCTGTAACTACGGAATGGCTTGACCAATTAAAAGTGTAGTCTCTTTGAGGATGAAGAAGCAGGAAATTTCTAGCTAGATCATGTTTCAGATTTTAGGTAGGTGCAGTAGTTTTTTTTCTGAAACGATAGTAGAACAAGAAGAAGAAGAACAACAACAAGTGAACAGTTTTCAAATTTACGTGTGGCTGCTGCTTACCTTTATTCTGGCACAGAAAGGCATAATTTTTGGTACTAAAATATACCTTCCATATCACTCTACTATCTGGCCAAGTTTGGTCGAAAAATATTGAATAGGAAGGGAGGTGAAACAAGAAACTAATTTGTGGCGCAGTGAGAATTGGTAAAAAAAAAAAGCCTCCTGACCGGTAAATGAAATGGCCACAAGTAAATGTAATGCGAAATGTATTTTTTTTTTTTTTTACTAATAAAAACCCCATACCCCACAAAAACCGTCCAACAACTTGGTCCCTTGGACCCTTCGCGTTACATGTACTTGTGGCCATTTCATTTGACCGTGAGGCTTTTTTTTTTACCAAGGAAGGGAGGTGTTAATTGTTTTAGTTTTGCTGGAGGAAGGACTTAAAGCATGCATATTACAAACAAAAACGTCAAGGTGCCGTAAAAAAAAAGTTATGTGATTGAAGTTCCCTGTTACTTGTTAAAATGTACACGGACAAAAATTAATAATTTTTAATTGAAATAAGCCAATGAACAATTGAGAAAATTGCATCTGTTTAAGGGTTGTAGTGCTTTACCAATGAAATTATTGTTAAAGCACAACAGCACTTGAACAGATGCAATTTCCTCAATTATACATTTGCTTATTTCAATTAAAAATCATCAATTTTTATTCGTGTACGTTTAACAAGTAATGTAAAAATTCAATCATATAACCCTTTTTTTACGGCACACTTGACGTTTTTGTTTGTAATCCGTGTACCTTGTTTATGGCATGCAGTAATGTTGAATAAAAACTGGAATTAATGTTACTTTAAATTTACAGCAAAACCAACCCAGTCTATGCCTTGCAGCTGTAAGTAGTTTTTTCCATTTACGAAGACGTGAAAGCGCGCACATGCAGTGATTGTTGCTGCCCACTTTGAAACAATGCAGCCCAGCTCTGAAAGTCTACATCTACGAAATAAAAACGCCATTCTATCGTTTCTAGCTGCCAATTTCGAGGACGTAAGGTGCAGAGGATCCGGGTGTTCCCCAACATGCTGGTTGTAGGCGTTGAATGTCGCTGTGCTTACTCTGAACAGGTTGCCGATTTTGCACAGGATCCTGGTTCTGCTCTTCTTGTGGCGGTCCACTCTGCTGCCCACGATCCCGGTGGCCGGACTGCCTCTTGTACCTCTCTGTCTGTCCTACCTGCCTCTGTCGCCCCAGATGGGGGTGGTCTGCAACCCGCAGCTGACCTGTGTTGCTAATGTTGCCAGGGTTGTTACTGTTGTTGCTTTTCCAAAGTCTCTGTGGCCCTTTATTTGTTCCGTTTGGATAGGGGCAGTTGGAATCGTTGGTGTTTCCCACTGTTTTCTGAAATCATTCTGTCCGAAGGCCCTGCTAAGTGTCCTGTTTGAAGGAGATACTGTTCCTCCTTCTTGGCTCTTCATCATCCTTCTTCCAGTCGGGAAGCAGGAGAAATGTCGTTCAGCCCTTCCAAGTTGCCGTCCTATCTCCCTGCTCTTTTGCGTTCGGTAGGTGTGTGAACGCGTTCTCATGCGCTGGCTGGCCTGGGCATTAGAACACTTGGATGGCCTATCAAGTCGTCAGTTTGGCTTTTGGAAAGTCATAGTGCCCAGGATGCCATTTTGTTCTTGGAGACGGGAGTCCATGAGCCGTGACTCCAGGCCAATTCGGTGCTTGCAATGTTATTAGACATATGGGCCGCCTTTGACACTGTCATAACGGAGTGGGTTGAGCACTCCTTCTATATTCTGGGCGTGTGTTGAAAGCTCTCTGTGGCAATCCTTGCCTTCTTAGGGAGGGACCCTTTTGCCACCTGTGTGGGTGGGTTTTGTCCTAATGCCCTAGTGTCTAAGCACTGACTGCCTCAGGGAAGTTTCCTTAGCCTGGTCTTGTTTGCCATTGTGGTTAACAAGATCTTGGTAGAACTGGGTGACCACACGAATGTATTGTGTGAAGGCAAACCAAGCAGTGCTACATAAAAATACAAACAACGTTTCTTATCAGGTTTTTATGTAGCACTGCTTGGTTTGCCTTCACACAATCTGTTACCGTGCTTTTTACTCCATTGCACATGACTGTATGACATAGTTGTTTGTTTGGTGGGAGTCTGCTATGCTGTCTGCTGTCTGATTGTTGCCCTAATGGACACCATGCAGAGGGTTGTTGGTTTGGTTGAGCAGCTTTTGGGTAGGTGGGGTATATGTGTCTCCCAGGAACGTGGAACCTGTTGTCTTTGCAAGGAACACTCTGGTGGCCGGCCCATCTGTGTTGACCTCATCCAAGGAGGTAAGACACTTTTGGGTTCTGTTCGACTCGCAGCTTACTTGGGCGAGTGAGGTGTGTGCAGTAAAGGAATGTATAAATTGAGAACTCTCAAGACTTTTGTCTCACTCACGTCTTACCGCAAAGCCGTCTGTGTCTACTCCTTCTTTCAGGTTTATGTTATAGCGGGAGTGGATTTCCACCTTGGTGGGCTCGCGTTGCGCCAGTGACGGTCTGCAGGACGCTATCAGTGAGTGCTTGCGTGTGGTAACTGGCAGTCTTCCATTCACTCCCTTGCCGGCACTACTGGTTGAGGCTGGTGAGGTTCCCATCTACCTTCGAGCAGCAGAGCTTCAATTACACTCTGCCTCTGTGGCCTGTGAAGGGAGGAAGAGAACCTGGTGAGTAGGGTGCTGGCCGACTACCACACTTTGGGTCTGTTGGCCCGAGCCAGTTTGGGAGTGGCTGACTGGTGGTCACCTTACTTCAGGATCCTGCCTTCCAATGCTACCCGGGTTTTTTGTCTCCCCACCCTCCATGGGTGTGGTGTGTGGACTTCGCCAGGGTTTTTAGCGGTTCGCTTCTCCCCCTCCTCTGCTGTGGGGGTCTTCTGCGATGCCTCCTTCCGCCGGGAGTGCGTGGAGGGTGGGGTTGGGGTGCTTGTCCCCGATTTGAAATGAAGCTTAATGTGAGTCGTTTCCTTGGTAGTGTGCCTTTGGTCCTTGTGTGTGAGCTGGTGGCTGTTTCGGTTGCCCTGGACATCAGCCTTCATCTGGGGCTTTCTAGCATCATTTGATCGGACTCCGAGTCTAGTGTCCGGGTTTTGAAATGCTCGCTTGAAGGGTTTGAAGTTCGTCACCCTTTAATCTTAGAAATTTGCTGGGAACTGTTTCAGGAGTGCTTGTTGGTACAGTCTCTCTGTCTTAGGAACCCGAACTCCGTGATCAAAAGTTAATAAAACCAGACAAACAAAAGTGTGACTCTTTGCTCGCGCTCAGTACTAACGGGGTGTGTCTTGATTTTCTTTTGCCGTGATGTGTTTGGGAATGAGATAGCAGGTGAGACAGCCCCCGTGGGAATTGTCTCCCGTCAGAATCCAGTGGTCGTTCCTGTGGTCCTGCGCAACTACGTAGTTACATGATTGTTGGGTCAAGAAATGGATCAGTAATGTCACTGGCAGGGCTCTGTTCAGCGTGCATCATATGGTTGCATTTCCGAAGCAACTACATGCTCACCACGGGAGTGTGGCTAGAATTATGTCCAGACTCCGGACTGTTCACTCCTTCTTGCTGAGGAATGCCTTCCAGCTAGGGCGGTCCAGGGCGCCAGCGTGTCCGAGCAGAGGAGACAGTTCTGCACTTTCAACTGGTTTGTCCTTTCAACTGGTTTATCCTGAGTGTGCTGCGGTCGCCTTTGTTGGATAGATTTGGCTCCGGAAGCCATCTGCGATTGGCCCTTGCAGTAACCCCCCACTCCGCTGCTTCACCTTCCCTTTCCCGTTTCCAAGCCATCGCAGCAATTTGTCGGGTGTCCAATAGACCAGTTTAGTCGTGTCTCAGGGGTGCTAATAGGGTTGCTGGGGGGGGGGGTGTCCTGGGGCTCCCGGGGGCATCCTGGTGTCATTTGGTAGCATTCAGAGATTTTGATGTCGTAAACTACAGTTGCTTGTAGTGATGGAATTTGCTGTTACTTATGTTAGTTTGTAGTTTGCAGTCCGTAGTAGAGCACATGGTCTAGGACTGCTTAAGCTCTTAATAAATCCGTAAATCCATGTAGGCTAGTATTGGCTTTAAAAAATTTGAAATTGGTTTTAGAATTGTTGCTGATTGAGCCGTTAGAAGAATTCGCATTGTTAGGTTCAGTTTTAGTAATAACCTTTTTTGAATCAGCGTTACTTGGGTTGATGCCCTTCCCACCCTTACAACCACCAACTGGCGCGTGTTTAATTTCTTTTTCCTGTGCTGTAACCGAACGCCTGCTGACATTTTCGCCTGCGTAACTAGCGGCTGTCCTCACACTCTCTATATTTGGGTTTAACCAATACTTAAAGGCACTGGGACAGTTGCTAAGTAACTGTTCCAACAGAAACAAGTTATACGTTTAAGCATTTTTCAATGCTAATATCTGTTGTACCAGCAAGAATAACAACAAAAAGAATCATAAGTCTTATCCTTTCTGATACTTAGTTTTAGCAACCAAAATAGAAAAATCCCAATAAGAAGAACAACAACAAGAATATTGTAGTCGCATTAAAATAGCGTTCCAATAGTCCTTGTTAATACCTATATTTTAAGCGATTATAAGCTGCAAAAAGTGAAAATTGGTTCATTGCTTCGATCGCTAGGAGAACGAGCGCTGTTACTCTGTTGGCCTTGGTAAAAGAATTATTAGCTCAATAATTCGCATGTAGAGGTCGCCACAAGTTTTACTTCGCGACGATGCTGGAATTAGTTCAGCCGTTCGCTTCTAGAGGGTGCCAGGCGTTCTATATGCCGCATCTTATAATAGTGAAAAACACTTCTCTTATACTGGGCCACGTGTGAAGTGAATTTCCTACGTATAAATTTTTCAGCTACAAGCTGGTCGTGTAATGTCCTCCTGTGGGCGAATTGACAAATAAATTAAATTAAAAGATAGTTACGATTGATTGCTTAGCATTGATGAGCAAATATGTAAATTAAACCAAAGGTAACAAAAAGAGGAATCGCTCACTAAAATACTGACCTCCTCGCTCGCCGAAAGCTATTTCATAGTCAACCGTTATAAACTACTAAACGACGGTAGTTACCATGGTTACCACACGTATAGACAAATAGAAAGCCGAATGCTATGGTAAAGGCGAGAAGCCGCCAGAGTATAGCTTTTTTTTTTTTTACACGGACAGTCCAGATCCCAAGAAAATAATGATTTTCAATGGTTCTTATTTTTTTTCAAATTACGTGCCTCACTCGCGCTACTGCGCTCGCTGCAGCTAAGCATATAACAGAAACCCTCAACCCAAAACTTGTCAGGCCAACCAAAACCTGGCCGGCCAAAACATGATCCGGTTGACGCCCGAGATCCATATAGACGCTTCAGGTACGAACTGTCCGTGTAAAAAAAACTATTAGCAAGCCGCCAGCAGATTTAGTATTAACCAAGTACAGTAAAAGCTAGCGAGAGAGAACATTTACGTCCAGAGTCGTTGTGTAAACGCACCCTATTAGGACGTGGGAAAAAAAAACTAATCCTTATTCAACCCTTCTTAGAATGCATAATGTTAACTTTTGATAATATCAAGAGCTAATAAAGTCTGTTATGTAAGTATTTCCTGTTAATACTGACGTAAGATTAATTAAAACAAGGGAAAGCTTGTGTCACCGAAATTAACTTTTCAACATGGTCTGACGGGTATGAGGCGCCGTTTGGGACTTAATGCAAGGTCCATTCGTATATATATTTCTCAAACTAGAAATATATTTTTCCAATCCGTAAATATATTTCTCAAACTGTAAATATATTTTACCAAACCGCACGTATTAGTTTCATCCGTAAATATATTTTTTACCGTACATTTAATTCTTCATCCGTAAGTATATTTTTTACCGTAAATATAATTTTTCATTCGTAAATATATTTTTCAAACCGTTAATATAAATTGCCAGACCAATTATAATTTCATCCATAAAAATATTTTTCAAACTGTAAATATAAATTTCCAAGCCAACTGTACATCTAATTTTTATCTTTAAATATATTTTTTTGTTCAGTGCGGAACCTGTTTCGCACCAGACCATCATTGAGTGAGTAATCTTTAATAACGACGATCACGACGGGTTATTAAAAGTGCAACCGGGATCCATTGTACAAACTCAACTCCTGGTGCCGGGACCCAAGTCCCAAATATTGGAGTCTGTACAGTAGAAACTAACCAAGACTTACTAATGAGAATTGCGGCTGGAACCCACTCTTGAAATGCTCTAGTCTCAGTGCCGGGACCCAAGTCCTTAATATTAGAGTTCCGGCAGTAAAAAATAGGTTAGACTTACTAATGAGAATTGCAGCTGGGACTTGGCAATTTGAAAAATGGATCTTGGTTGCACTTTTAATAATTAGTACAGTAAGTCTTAACTATTTTTCTGCCGGGACTCTAGGATCGCTGCCACTGCAGCGTCCAAATCATCCACTGCAAGCACTTGAAACGTCCAGTCGTACGTACTGTATAATTTACTAACTCAATAAGTCCACCGCGCCCATTACAACGTTACCCTGATTAGACCATTAGCTTGGACGTCTTTGGTCAAAGCGGGCCAAAGCCATTAAGTGGAGGTAGCTTTCCGGTATAGGAGTAAACTGGTACTGCACGGAAAAAAAAAATATATTTAAGGATAAAAATTATATGTACGGTTGGTTTGGAAATTTATATTTACATTTTTAAAAATATATTTATGGACGAAATTATAAGTAAGAATATTAAGAGTTTTAAGAATATATTTACGAATGAAAAATTAAATGTACGGTAAAAAAATATACTTATGGATGCAAAATTAAACTTACGGTTAAAATAAATATATTTACGGATATAAAATTTAATGTACGGTAATAAAATATATTTACGGATGAAATTTATAGGTGCGGTTTGATAAAATATATTTACAGTTTGAGAAATATATTTATGGATCGGAAAAATATATTTACAGTTTGAAAAATATCTTT
Source organism: Lithobius niger (assembly GCA_023313725.1). Taxonomy (NCBI): domain Eukaryota; kingdom Metazoa; phylum Arthropoda; class Chilopoda; order Lithobiomorpha; family Lithobiidae; genus Lithobius; species Lithobius niger. The sequence goes on along the minus strand of JAHWFP010103550.1, from coordinate 13,490 downwards.
ACGAATGGACTGCGCATTAAGTCCCAAACGGCACCTCATAGACGGGAGGTCATATCAACGGCTGAATAAGGCAGAAAATTAGGGACATTTGTCCGTGGCCCCGAGTTTTTAAGGGTTCCGGGGCCGCCCCCCCCCTGCCAAGTTTGCTCAAATTCATTAAGAGTAAAATAATAATAATGATAAATTAATTCTTTATTGGACATTTAACACCAGGCAATGACACTGGACGTTCGACGAAGCGTCATGTCAGATTACAAACAGATACAACCATTTAATATTTTAAATTATTTTTCCTCCACTCGCGGAAGTTTACACGAGACAGCCTCTTAACTACACACAAGATTCTTCTAAATTACGCAGGGTTCGTACAATATGCTTAAAAGTTCTTGAAGTGCTTGAATTTGTTAAGAAGAAATTCAATGGGAAAGGAGACACTGGAAAAAACCCTAAGGAAAAAGCTTTTCCTGGTGAAACTCCATACCTTGCTGGTGAAATTCGAGCCAAGGCAACAGACCTAACCTAACCTTTAACAAACACACGTACACAAAAAAGCCACAAAACCATTTTTTCCCTTCCAGCTTTTATTCCGCGCACGATTTAAACATGAACATTTTAATGTTTGGCGAGATCTTGTAAGGTCTTCCCCAGTAAAACTGCTGTATTTGAAACTGAGCAGCCTTATTTGAGCAAGTTCGTTGAGTAATAAAGGTCTCTAGAAAATCAGTATTGGTCTGGGAAAGGTTCTTGAAAAATTATATTGGTTGTGGGAAAAAGTCCTTGAAATTGCTAGATTTTGCTGAGTGTGATCTTGCGCGATCCCTGATTATGGTGGACCAAGCATCAGAGACAATTGAAAAAAAAAACGTTACTTCGATCATTTCACTGCGGCTTCGAAAAAGTAAATGTTGCATCGCGATCATGAATGTGCAAAAATCTGCATACCAGCACATTTGACGACAGAACTGAGCTGCAAACTTTCCTACAGCTGGCGAAAATTTCTCCCAGCTACGACGAGGCAGGACCTCTTGGCCAGTAGCAGGGACCAAGAGCATTTTTCAGACGTTGAGCTTGGGAGACGAACTGGACTGGAGGCCAAGGCCGACTGAGAAGTAGAGGGAGATCCAAATGTTGTGGAAGTGTACGGTGCAGTGGTAAGAGGAGGTGGACCTTTTGTGCAAGTCTTTTGACTTGGCCTGAAGAAACTTTTTTGCAGCAATAATCTAAAATTAGCACGAAAAGTAACATGATTCTATGACTTGAAACTAGGACTGTGTTTGGCGAAGCGTATTTCACTTGTGTAAGTACCAGATACAATATTTTTTTTTTGTGTGCCACATAACTTTGCGAAGAAATTTTTTTTTAAAAATAGGATCATAACTGTATAGAACTCTCTTTCACTAGACCTTATACGTGTCCCAACTGCTGTTCCAAAAACATCCGGGCGCACAGGTTTCAGAATCTACCAAATTGTGAGAGATTTGTGGATTAATAGTCTTTTGAATTCGTTCAGTCTTGACTTGTTGGCACTTTCAAATTTAATTTAATTTAATTTTATTCTATTTTATTCTTTGTTGTACAACACAGGCCCACTTTTCTGGCTTGCAGAGTTTCAAGTATTTTTTGAATATGCAAGCCTAATGTTTTGTAATTTTATAGCCTACGCGCCATATCTGCATATTTCTTGTTGGCGGAGCGAGCGAGCGAAGCGTAGCCTATAACGGACACCAAATTGCAAAATGTTGGTTGGTCCGTTGGTTGCACATTTTTAGTCTGGGTGGAGCCTAAACGAAAGATCGGATTGGAATGAAATTTTGTACAACGCTTGATACCCCAATTAGTATTACCAGGGGTAGCATAAATATAAGGACATGTATATAATTCGCTCCTGGTATTACTGAGCCAAAATTTGCTATAAATCGAACAATTATTACGGGAGAAATGACAAATTGTCGAATTTATTTCTAACACTCACTATTGTAAATTTGGAGCCGTGGATAATTAAGGAATTCCGACGAAGCATACACCATGCTGGTGGTAATCAAGTGAACTTGAAAAAACACGGCAAATAAAATGTTGGTTGCTTCTTACTAGCTGATAACCTTTTTCGACGTAACTCAATGAAAAAATAACATTTGATTGTCGCATTTTAACCACTACTGGAACATCGCAACCAAAAAAAAAAAAGATTCCGTTAACGATACACCTTAGCATCATCTGAAAAAAAGAATGCTCGGAGGGATTACCTTCAGCATGGCAACGAAACTGGTATTTACACTAGCGATGAGAATCCCGAATGTGAAACCTAAATCAACCTTTCTCGGCAAAGCGATACATATAAAACGAAACTATACATCAGACGAAACAACAGCACGAAACAACAATATGCCTGTGTCTAATAGTTTAAAGATTCCTCATTACCACGGCAACGTGTATAGTCTCAATACTGATGAATTAATGAATAGGCCTAATCTCAACGCAGCTGCTACTTACGAAATAAAAATGACAACTAAAAATTAGGCCTAAAAGCTAAAAATTAGGCTTAAAGGCTAAAGTAGGCCTAAGAGCTAACACCTTTTGACCTACAATATTTTGATCGTTACTGACAGATTATAATTCGGTTTTAAGATCGCTTTTGCTGTGTGTGATAGAGGTGTGCGCTTCAATATTTTCGTTGGTGGCGTTGTCAATATGCCAGCAGCAGCGTTGCCAACCTGCTGAATCTTTTGAGTATTGTTAAAAACTATCGCTCTGATGATTGTTTTGCTTACAGTTAAATGCTTTATGATTAACATTTAAAATTTAGGGAAGGCACTTTTCGCATCAGTTTGTTGTATACAATGTCAGAATTATTAGCGGCGGCAGCCCTACCACCGTATCAAACGTGCCATTCCGTTTTATTTTTAGTCGGGGCAATGGCTTACGTCTTTAGCGTAGGATGTGGAAAGAAGCAAAAAATAACTACACAGACGTTAAGTGATAGAGCAAACGAAGGTTTATTAAAATAAATATGATACGTAGCTTGGGTCTATTTGAAGAAAAAAGCTAAAATAAGACAAAGGCCTGCAAATAACAGCAGGCAAGTGTCACACCAAAAGGCAAAGAGCCCAAACTTAGCCGAGTGAGCATTTCTCCCAGATTTTTAAGGAGCATTAACAAATATTGTACAGTCATTAAAATAAACACTAAATATAAATTTGAAATAAAGGTCTGTTCGCTCCACCTACAATAGGCCCAAAGCCTGTTTCCTAGTATATTATTGGTAATCACTCTATTTATTCTGTATTCCGTATTTCTTAACACGGTAATGTTTCTTGAGTAACAGCCCACCCTAAGGGTGGTCACTAACTGGTCAAGCTGATGACGCAAGCAAGGGACCAAACACATAGATGTGCTTGGCCTTCCCGTAGGCAAAGGATGGAAGGGAGTCAAGGATATATTCTTGGCCTGTTTAGACAACGTTTATAACCAATAGGTCAGAGTATTGAGCCATCATTGGGTTTTTTTTTTAGGTATTACATCAGTTTTATTTTAGTGATAAGGTAATTGCCATTACGTGAAAGGCTCTGGGTCCTTCATAGGGCCACGTACTGCAACAGCGGTACAGTATAAATTCCACCGGGACTCTATGCTGCAAACCTAGACTATATTCCAACTCTGTGTCTGAGGTTAAACGCTTTCTGGCAAACCTTGTGGGACAGACAGGACGGTAAACTTACGAGCTATTAAAGGCACTGTCGAGGAATGGCACTCGGCGTGTCGCCGCAGTCGCCGTGAGGAGGTAATGTTGGCCCGTTTGCGCATTGGTCACACCCAACTTACTCACTGTTTCCTTTTGCGGGGGGGGGGGTTTGACCCTCCTGAATGTTATTGGTGTCGACGGTCACTTACAGTCCGACCCTTCCTTGTTGATTGTCGCCATCTTGATGGTGTTCGTCATCATTTTCATCTTCCGCATGACATTTCGCGTCAGTTGGACGATACGTCTGTCCTCCTGTCCGGTGTTTTTCAATTTTTGCAGGAGGTACAGATGTATGACAAGATTTAGATTAGGGGTGTGAACAATATCTCTGTAATGTGTGGTGCAACCCGGACCACTGCACGACTGAGGTTGGCGCTAATGACCAAGTTGTCGACGCGCCATTAAGCCTCAATCCCCCCCCCCCCCCCAGACCA
>JAHWFP010103549.1:24320-51206 GCA_023313725.1 Lithobius niger | reverse complement strand
CGATTTGAAATCCCCAATTTCTCCATTTCAGTTTCCAATATATCAAAAAAATCGTATATAATGAATGGATCTTTGATTGCTAACTGACGTGCCTTTTCCAGATTTTCTGGCTTTTTAAGAGTCAGTTTATGACGCTGAGTAAATGAGGCAAACCAATCGTCTCCTGGTCTATTATCCTTGAAGGGATTTGCGATGTTATTGTTGATTACGAATGCTTGAACAACATTCTTAATTTCTTCTTTAGATAAACCAAAACCCCATTTTGCCATAGTAGCAATACAGGTAGCAAGTTCAGTTTCATCATCATCTGAAATCACAGGTCTTCTTCCAGCATGACCTGTGTGCAGTTTTCTGGATTTTCTTGATAGCAGAGCTTTGTTAAGCCCAAATTTAGATGATGCATTGTTTAAAGTCATTCCTTTTTCCATCTCACTTAAAGCTTCAGTTAAAGCAACTGAAGAATACCTCTTACCCTTGGGTTGGTAATGCCTCACCATTTTCAGCCACATGTATGGAAAATCAAGCTGGTTGTGAGTCTGTCAGCATGCCAGTAGCCTGTTTCATAATTACCCAGAAATCCTAATATCCTGGGGCAAAAATGAAACCCCTTCCTATTGGCTGAATTTCAACCACACCAAGTTGACTAAGCTTCAGAATGTGACCTACATTTTGGCTAAGCTAATCCTTTTCACAGAATTAAGATAACTCAAGTGGTTAAGAAATGGGAAAGAAAGTTTTAACTCAAAGTTTGAAAGTTTTTCATAAGTGTTTTTGCTGTCTTTGGAATATTAGCTACCCCTTTCTTTTAAAAAGCTTTAAAATACATATTTTGCTCTAGTTTGACTCTTTTATGAAAGATTAAGACATGGGCAAATGTTTGGGTCATTATCATAATTTAAAGTACATTTTTGTGAGGTGTTTCATAATTACCTCGATGTCAGGCAGTTTCATAATTACCCCGGTTGACCCTACTAATATACGATATTAAACTTGACCTCAATATTCAGGGATTCAAGTAAGGCTTAAAGATGTAACTAACAATCAGATTACTGTAAAAACAACATTAAAAGTACATTTCCTTACTGATATGTTTAGGGTTTATAAAAGATTATTTGTGCATGTGAGGGTGATTATTGAACCATCCATTGAAGCAGGTACATTCAGCATTGTGGGCGGCATAAGCATGCCAAATGAGCATACAGTTTATCTAATAACGAACTTAATCTTCACTGAAGAAAGAAATGCATGTAAATGGCACTGTATACTTGTTGAGTTGGTCAAAACCATAAACCACTAACCCCTAAACTGTCTTACGTGGGTAAAACACTGTGGATTAGATTTAGGCAGCATCCGATAATGTACATTTGACGGCCTAAATAAAAAACAATGCAATCATTCACCACCACAACTTTCTCAAGATGATCAGCCAAAATCGTCTAAGTCCAATTATCCAATTTATCATATTAAGTTTCAACCGACACGCACAGCCATCTTTTATCAGACCTGGTCAAAACCACTGGCCCACCGTATTTCACCGTATTTCACCGTATTCACCGTATTTCACCGTATTTCACCGTATTCACGTTGGTTTCACGTGTTTTTATCAAATAAATTCATGAAATATTCATGGTTGAATTTTAGTTTTTACATGTCCAAACAGTAACGATTCAATAGACTGCTGCAAAACGCACCCGTAAAACAAATTCAGTAGCACTAACAAAAAAGCAAGTTAACGACATCAATCACTCTTCTTCGTACACTGTTATCAACATCACAGCCGCTTGCGTCATAGTAAAAAAATATATCGAACCACTGCAGGAAAAAAAAAAACCAAAAAACACTTTACTATTTATAGATTTCTCGTAAAAGTTACTGGTCCGCCTTTTTACTGCACCGTTTTTATTCGTGACAAACTGAAGCATCAGCTGTTGTCTTATTCCAAGAAGGTTTCTTTCTGGCACTCACAAGACGTCTTGGTTCTCATCCAGCAAGGACAATGACCAACACATATTCCTGAAATAGTCCTGGCTGTGTGTCTGTGTGTGTGGCAGGTTGCCGACGCAGGAATGCCAAGCGGTCCCCAAGATCTTCAGCCAATGGACCCTTCAGTAGTCTTTTCCTGTTAGTCCTCGGCCTATAACAAGCAAAGGACTAACAGTATAGAATACGAATAAAGACGGAACAGTCAAAAGGGCAACTTTAAATAAAAAATAATAATAATAATAATTTAGAAGAAAAAGTAAGTATCAAAGGAAGAGTTCGATAAATCAAAAAGTTCTCAGAGGAGGAAAATATTTCTTATAAAGCATTCGTATATATAGATGTCTAAACAATGAATCACTTGGGGGAAAACAATCACACGTTTATTTCACTTTAATATTACTACAAAAAAAAAATCCTCCAGAAAAAAGGCAGAGGTAAAGAATCAGATAAGACCGCGTTCACACTCACAGTCCTATAAAAGTTACGATATCCACCCAGCTCAGCCCCGCACGAAGTGTGTGATAGCCATACACAAGTAGTTCAACAAACCCTGTCAGAAGTGTGTACTGACTACGCTACACTGTCAGTACGTAATTCGTGTGGAGATTGAGCTGAGTGCACGTTGTCTTCAGTGTGTCTCTGGCTGTTAGAGATATCCACCCCAAACCAAAACTGGCACAAAACAAGACGCCAAGTTTCCAAAAAAGGTCGGCCTTTGAAAGTATTGATATCATACAACAAGGGAATGGTCGCCAACGTTAAAGCGCGCCTTGTAACACTTTGGGCATTAAATGAAAACTTGAAGATGGCGACCATGAGCAGCAACGTTCTAGCTTTCATTCAACTTTCGAACTATTAGTCAGTACGATTAACTTGGCTAATAGGACTAGTCTTGGCGGCCTTTCCCTGGTTGAATGATATCACTACTTTCAAAGGCCGACCCCTTTTGGAAACTTAGCGGCTTCTCTTATACCAGTTTTGGTTTGGGGTGGATATCTCTAACAGCCAGAGACACACTGAAGACAACGTCCACTCAGCTCAATCTCCACACGAATTACGTACTGACAATGTAGCGTAGTCAGTACACACTTCTGACAAGGTTTGTTGTACTACTGTGTATGGCTATCACATATAGTGATTTCATTCACACGGAATAATGTTTGCGTGCCGTGCGGTCCCATGCCGCGCGCAAGCGAGCCACGCAACAACGGCCGCTACGCAACAACCGGCCAGCCCGGGCCAGTGTAATCAGAGGGAATTTAAGTGTGACGTATAGGAAACCTTTGCGTTTGGTTATGTGCCGAATAACCTCCCTATAGTTATAGTAAAATAATACTATTTTATTAAACTAAGTATGAACAAATATACAGATTTAAATAAGTACAATAAATTAGTTGTTGCTTTAAAGTCTACATGGCCTTTCGCTATGCTAAGTCATCTCAAAGCAAAGAATCAATTTCACACAACTACTTCAGCTACTTACATCAAGAGTTGGCTTGCCATGGCTACACTAGATTTGCTGCTCTCACTACAGTCTTAACGCATGAAGCTCAAGTCAAGAAGTGAGTTACCCAACTTAAACTTTGGGGTACCTCAATTTTACCCCTGATCATTTTCCATACCATTTTAGGTTATGGCATGTATAGTTTCTGTACAGACGTCACAGTTACTATTTTGGTTTTCCATTCTACCATTGGCTTTCCAATTCGAGGAGTAGGTTGCCTCTTACAAATTTGGAGATCATCATCGCACCCTGGAAGCAACCCACCTCTCTGAATTAGAAACCTCAAGTTCTATTTTTGAAACTAACTCTCTTCTTTTGTTGAGCTTCCAAAAGCAGTTAACCAAATAAATAATTTATTAAATTATTGAATTTTCATTTTAATAAATAGTTACAAATTTATAGGTTACAATATACCACCGCCACGAGGAGAAAAGTAGGTCTGAGACTGTGTCATAATAGGCGAAGACCTACTTTTCGGTAGATTAATACCTCTAAAACTTTAATACACACTGAAACCCAAGTCTGAAATACACTCTAAGGTTAATCAGAAAACCAGAATACACACTAGAGTCAAAGCAAATTCTAGTTACTAACGACTTTTAAAAAAGCCCAATACACACGAAAGTAAAAATACGCAAACTAAAATGGCCACCCCTACGTATACAATATTAAGAATATTGGGGACAAAACCATTCGTCCAGGATGAGAACCATGCCGTAAAAGAAGAATCACCACCAGGGGCAAGTGCAGACTGCGATCTGGAAAAGGTGATGTTGGGATGCTCTAGAACCACAACAGGATCATCGAAACATCCCTTAATGGGTTCACAGGATGAACCTACTTTTGACCGCAAGCATAATTTATCTGAAATACAACGCACATCTACTTTAATTTGAATATCGAAAGTGCTTGAGTCGGTCAACAACGACAGAACCCGAGTAGATAAAGTTATAAATTCAAAACTAATGCTTACCTCACCCGGTAAACAAGCACTATGCGCCTTAATACGCAAAACGGCTATAGTAGCACAGGAATGACAACCAGACAACCCTTCTATCGAGTCAATCCTGGGACAAACCTTTGTGCTAGAAATATGAAACTTATAATTCCTAAAGGATAAATGCACTACAACTGGCGCTGACTGAATTATTTCAGATTTCAATTGGCCCTCTGTTGACACATACATTTTATTATTTGACAACACCATTGGCAAAGCACCTTCTTTCTTAGTTATCATGTGCGTTAGATAACTGGGAGTCCGCAAACAACGCATGGTCTCTTCATAAAAGATACAATTAACCATATCCCTTGCAAACAAAAAATCAGATGACGATGTAGAATTATTCTGGACGTCCCCAAGTTGTCCCTTTTGTGGCCTATGAGGTTCAGCAGCTGTCTCAAGATAAGCCTCATCTGGACGGCCTGCCCGAACAATGAAGTTTCTACGGGTAGCCTCAACAGGCTGGTCAAAAGTACCTAAAATCTCAATAGAAATACCATTTCTAATAATGCCAGCATTTTTAACTATGTCCACTACGGTCGAGTTTGCTGTCTTCGTGGTGACTTTGACTACTGGCTGACAGTGGTAGCCTAATATTCTTCGGACTTCATAGACATGGTGATAATTAGGCATCAAATACCAACGGTAGTACAAGCATGCTTGGGAATCTATAATCAGACATGAAGTGCTGCCGGAGTCCGCTGGGTAGCAATCTGTGACTCCAGGATATGCCATACTTTCAGTGGTCAAGGCTGGAAAGTGGAAGTCCGGTACACAACCCTTTCCGAAGGAGCACCTCACTGTGTGTGGACAATGCAACTCCGACAGGTGGTGCATACTGACATCATGTGTATAGTAAAGCCTACGAGTTGGCCAGGTACATTCAACTTTGAGAAATTGGAAATCCATACTAAATAAATTCTGTTCCGAACTGTCCATAAACCAGGCACATAATTCAAAATCCAAATTGCTAAGTATCAACTCTGCTTGCACTGTTAAATGACAATCCATCCCATTAGCATCCTCAGTGCATTGTTTAATAGATGTCGGCAACAATTTATGCTCAGAACACCTTGCATCAATTATCACACATTGAAACAATAACATCAATGCAAAACCCAACACATGCAACATCACAATTGAGGTCCTGTCGAAGGCAGCTAATTGTAATCCCTTCCCTCTTCCCGCTTTGGGCTTGTTTGGGGTAGAGTTACTGCCGACCTTCGGCTTTCCCACTGTGCTAAATTTCGACCCTTTCGCAATGCTGGATAAGCCGCTGTCTCTTTCCCACACGGCAAGATGCGTTTCAAATTGGTGTTGCATTGCTTTAGTCTTACTTTGCACTTTTTTTCCTCCCAAAACACCAACCAGCATACTGATCCTAAGTGCCCCTTTGCAACACCGAAAACATGCTTTGATCACGTAGTACATAGCTGCACAACTCTTAAAAATGACAGAAAAAACTGCTTTCACATACAATAAGGCGATACCTGTCATGATCACCAACACAACATAAACAACATATGTGACCTGAGGCGGTAAACAATTCATATGCCTGAACATGTCTAAACAAATGAAACAGGTAATCCTTTTACATAGGGGAGCACCTTGTATTTCAAACCTGCCTTCAATTAACTTATTACCAACAGTAACGTAAATTACTTTTAAAAAGCCATCATCTAAAAGGAATTCAGTTGGGACTACTACTTGTAAATTGTCAGAATTCACTCTTACTACATGCTCAATGCCATCCTTCCTTAAAATTAAAGTCCCTTTTTCACTTAAAGTGATTACTGGTTCAGAAAACAAAACAAAATCGCCCCCATTTCGTATCTCCATTTTATCAACACTAAGTAAAGACCGCCTTTGTTTACCAATTAATACAGGGTTATTGTCTAATGGAACTCTTGGAGATAAACAAAGCTGATAAGAAATAACAGAGTAACTTGTTGTTTCGATATTCTTTGCAACGTGAACTAATTCACTCTTTGCTGGTATAAGTTGACAAAAACATGTTGAAGAATTGTCACACTGCTGCACATTGCAAAATGCATTAGTCCCAGTACATAGTTTGTCCGCACAGCCACAATCTTCGTCTTGATTCTTGCAAGAGTAATAAAAGTCAGTGCCATTAAACTGCGCAGTCTGTCTGTAAATGAATTTTCCAGGTCGTTCAAGTAGACCAATATCATCTCGAACCATTGAAATCCAACCGAAAGTACATTTATTGCAGTCCTGATATACACAGCTGGTGGAATCTTGCCACGTCGGATCCATATCAGTCGTCAAAACACATGTAAAATTAGATCCACTCCAAGTACAGATTTCATTATGTTTTGAAATATATTTATTATTTAAACGGCTGGCCTGCATGGCAAGTGTCATGTAACTTCCCAGAAGAAACCTAATAACAAGAAAATTATTTAAAATCACACCAAGGTACATTCAGTCAAACCTCAGCATATCTTACATCCCCACAATCAACATCATCATCACATTTCTTCCCATTTCCTGAGGCACCCAAACAACATGCCGTGTCAAGACGACTTTTAATAGCATTAATTCCCAAATCCGTTTCTACCAGATGCCAAGCCCAACTCACTTTGAAGGGTAGACAAAGAAGCATAAATTCTGTCAACTAAATTGTCAATTACATTTCCGCTTCCTGAAGCTCTAAGAACATCATTACTATTCGCCATTCCCAACGCTGAAGTTCCTTCTCTATCTGGTGTATTTATATCTCCTGCAGTCACGTTAATGGGGGCTTCCCTCCCAGTTTGTGCTTGTCTATTTAAAGAACGTGTTCGCAAAGGAAGAGCATGCATGGGTGGGGGACCCAAACTACGTAAAGCATAACGTGTGTGAGCCACAGGCCCTTCACCCTGAGGAACAAGAGCTGTATTTTGCCTTCCTCTTATTCCCTCTTGGGTTTGCGGACTATTTCCAGAACGCAAAGCAACAGGAAGAGGGTTTGTGTCGTCCTCATCCGACATCTCGTAATAAATGGAATCTTCTTCATACGATGAGCAGCTTGAACTTGACACACTTGGAACTGGTACAGTAGGTCGCACAAGTGCTTGTGTTTGTTGAGCAGTAGGGTCAGTCTCATCCATAGGCATAAGCCAAGGGAGACGATCAACCAAACGACGCAGTCTATTTACATGCACTAATTGGGAATCTTTGGGATTAAATACATGCTGAATTCTGAAATTTACTGCAGAAGTTTGTTCCAAAACTCTATATGGTCCTTTATTTAACCTAGCTAGCTTTTTAACATTCCCAATAGCCACTCTTGGTACATGCAAAAGAACCCTGTCTCCTATTTTAATAGGACTAATCCTAGCTGTTTTATGCTGTTGGTATTCCCTATTTTCTGCTGCCGCCGTTAAGTGCTGCTGAACTAGCTTATAAGCACTTTGTAATCTGGTGGCTACTTCTTGTTTGTAGTCATCAAGATTATAATACACACGTGCAGGAGTACCCCAAACACTATATGGTGTCATAATGTCCCTACCAAGATGCAAAAATGCAGGCGTGTCTAACGTTGATGCATGCACTGCTGTTCTGTATGCATACAATACGTATGGAAGTTGAATATCCCAGTTCCTTTGATCCTGCCGAATATAATGAGACAACATGGCCGCAAACGTTTTATTTGATCGTTCGACCGCACCATTGGCCTGTGGATTAAAAGATGCCGTTTGCAGCTTCTTTACCCCTAACAAAGTACATAAACCAGAAATGACCTCTCCCACCAGGTTGGCTCCTCTGTCCGATAATAATGCTAAAGGCACCCCAAAGCGTGAGACATATTGTTCCATTAATATTCTAGCAATAGTTTCAGCTTTCTGATCTTTCATAGGATAGAGTTCTGTCCATTTAGAAAATAAATCTTGCAACGTTAATATATATTTATTGCCGGAATCCGATGTAGTAAGTGGTCCTAAAATATCAATCGAAACCTGTTGTCCCGGGGCAGTTAACTCCGTGAATCTTTGTATGGGAGCTTTATAGTTGGGTTTCTTGCGTTCTTGACAAGAGGTGCAAGAAGCTACATAGTTGGCAACATCCCTTACCATACCCGGCCAAGTATAATATTGTCTAATTTTTCTTAATGTTTTATCAACTGCTAAGTGCCCCCCTGCGCACTGATCATGTGTTGCTTGAAGTACTTTATGAATGCTTGTCCGTGGCACCACTATCCGCTGCGGGTCTTCCGTGCGTCTGGTCACTGGCAAATAAATTGATCGCCACAATACACTATCATTGTCTAAACAATAGTGCTTAACACCACCCTTAGGTAGCAAAGGCGGTCTCACTTGTTGACCTTTCAATGCCTTGATGATGGGTCCACTGAAGTGATCTTGCAGTTGCTCCTCTGCTAATTCTTTTGTTTCCCATACACAGTTCAATGCAGAGATCTCTAACTGCTCCACTGAAATATTGGTAGGAGGATACCTTGACAAGACATCCGCCAACACATTCATCTTCCCTGGGCAATGTTCCACAGTGAAATCAAATTCCCCCAGCTTCAGAAGCCATCTCGCCACCATTGCATTACTGGCTCGCATGGTGGACACAGATTTAAGAGCCGAATTGTCCGAGATCACTTGAAACTTGCGTCCGGTGAGGTAATACTGGAACTTGGTCACTCCAAACACAACTGCTAAAAGTTCTCGCCATACTGCAGCATATTTTCTTTCACTGTCTTTTAATGTGCGGCTAGCATAATACGCAGGGTGCCAACAATCATCTTGTCCCCTAGTTTCTAATATTGCACTGACTGCATAAGACGATGCATCCGTCAATAACCGTAACGGACGACCAACATGCACTTGATGCAGAACCGGGTAGGAGGTCAAAAGATCCTTCAACTGTTGAAATGACAATTCACACTGTTCTGACCATATAAACTTTGATTGAGATTTAATCAACTTGAGAAGAGGTTCCGAAATGTGCGAATAATGACCCAAAAACTTCCTATAAAAACCCGTTAATCCCAAAAAGGAGGATACTTGGCGCTTCGTGGTTGGTCTAGGAAAGAACTTAATTGCTTGAGTTTTTTCTTCCCCAGGTTGCATAACATCCTTTGAAAATTTATGCCCCAAAAAGGTAATGGACCTTTGCAGAAAGGCACACTTAGACGGTTTAATCTTTAGTCCCGTTTCCTGCAATCGCTTTAATACCCTTTCTAACCTCACTAAATGATCACTAAACGTTCCTGAATATATCAATATATCATCAACAAACAAAAACATAATCTCATCGATTAAATCACGAAACAATGTGTCTAAAAGACGTTGCGTTGCCTGTGAACTAGTACAGTGTCCCATAGGGACCACAGTATATTGGAGTAGCCCCAATGGTGATTGAAATGCAGTATATGGCCTGCTGTTTTCGTGTAAGCGTACCTGATGGTAACCAAATGCTAAGTCTAAGGAGCTAAAGTATTCCGCACCCGCTACGCGTTGTGATACTTTCTCCAAATTAGGTAGTGGATACCTATCCTTAACGCTAACCTTGTTCAGACCCCTAAAATCGTGTACCATTCGTAAGTCCGCAGAACCCTTTTTCCTCAATAATAGTACAGGTGAAGCATGAGGAGAGAAGGAGCGTTCTAGGATTCCAGCATTCAACATATTTTGCACTATAGTTTTGAATTTTTCTTCATAAACTTGCGGAATGGGATAATTACGCTGCCAAACCGGTTCATTAGTTGTTAAATGAATTTCGTGCTGGTATGATTCCACTGGTGTTAGCTCTTCCAAAGTTTCCGCAAATACATCACAATATTTCTCTAAAAGAAGAGTCAAGTCTTTACGCTGCCTCTCATCCAAATGGTCCATCTTGATTTTCTTAATATAATCTAGCTTATCCCTTACCACTAAGTTAGATGCTACCGAGTCCTGTGCCTTAGCCTCTCCTATCTCTAACAAACGGAAATTGTTTTTGGTAGAAGTTAACACGCGCTTCTCTGAGTCGTATATCAATCCCAACTTGCGTATAATGTCGATACCAAAAATCGCCTGGTACGACTCAGATAATTTTCGCTGGCTAACGAACATAGGCAGCCTAAAGAGTTTGTCTCTAATCTGAAATGGTAGGCTATAATAACCCTTAACCCCAAAAGGATCTCCACTCACTGTTTTAATGTTTACTTGGGAGTGTAAAATGTCCTGTGGTTCCACCCCCCCCATATTTATGCATAGCTTCAGGGTCAAGGACCGATATCTGAGCACCAGAATCCAATAAAAATTTAATAATTCGTCCATTAAGTTTGACAACAAATATGGGTAGTTGGTTCCTAGCATGAATGGTGTGTATGTGTAAATCACGTTGTGGTGTATTATAATAGCGTTGGTAACGAAAACGAGTGTAGCCCTTTCCATGCACACCAAAAATGGAGGGCCATCCTAGTTTAAACGCTGAGTGTTCCTTTGCGTGTTGAATCCTCTTCCTCCTTGTCCACTAAATGGCCTACCGTAACCACGCATATAACTTCCCCTATCTTCACTAAGATTGAGTCCTCCCATAGGATAACCATTTCTCCCTGACTCTTGTGGCTGTCTGTTTCCTCGTCCTACGGGACATCCTGAGGCTAAATGCCCCATCCTAGAACATATAAAGCACCTAGGTCCCTGTTGCTGTAATGGGGGTCTGCCTCCATACCCACGAAAATTCTCTCCATTAAAATTACCCACCACAGGGAAGTTGGTTGGCCTATACATAGGTTGTACAAATGACCGCCTGTGTGGGCAGATTCTTGCCATATGGCCAGATTGACCACAACAGAAACACGTTACAAAAGTGTTTCCCTCCATCACATTAGGCCTAGCACCTCTTCCAGGAGCATATGTTGGCCTTTGAGCCATTGGTGGCTGTCCTCTCTCCCAAATTGGGTATAACGGTGACGGTTGACCTTGTATGGGCATTACTGCCGGTTGCACTGACATGGCGTCAAGACCCATGCTATCTTTGTGTACCACTTTATCCTGTTTGTTTCCCAAGGCAGATTCAATTTTGGCCAGCTTCTTGAATATTGCAACAAGTTGGTCCGGTTGCACATTCCTATCAGGAGCATTTGCTTGAATTGCATTAAGTTCTGACACTTCCGTGGAAACAGCTGGTGTTACCATTCGCAAGTTTGCTTCCTCAGTGACCGCTGCAGAAAGTGCTGTTTCCAAATCCGATGGATCTCTAGCCATCACAAAACGCTGAATATTGTGATTTAATCCCTTCAGAAATGCAGACATAGTGGCATTGTCTCTTTGTTGCTTTAAATCTTTTGAGACAGCATTGGGAAAAGCTTTGCGCGCCAATGGTAGAAGTCGTGAAAAATAAGTCAAGACGTCTTCATTACCCGACTGTTTTTGCTGCAATAAATTAAACATAACCACAGAGTTTGGTAATTCCGGATCAAATCTGTTCAATAATACCTGCTTCAACGAGTCAAAATGCCTGATATCCTGAGATTCAAAAGAGTCCTTCAAGAATTCCGCCGCTAACAACTTGCATTTTGATCTGACAATTAGGTATTTCGACTTATCATTTAAACCAGCAATAGCAGCTACATCATCAATCTGCTGCAAAAAATCTCTGATGCTAGGTGGTCGCGTAGCATCTCCTGTAAAGTGTGGAATGAGTTGAAGATACTGTCCAAACTTTTGTGGTCTTTGTTCATCCTCATTACCAGGGTCGTCCTCATTCTCATTATTGTCGTCATCATTATTTGGGTCATCTTCATCCCCGTGTACAGACATCTTGAATTAGTATATTGATTACGTATGTAATGTAATTTTCCTGTTAATATGTGGCACCCTTGTACACCCTTGTTTGTTGAAAAAAATGTGTTATATGTATACTAAAATGCTGTGGAACTCAAATCAAGGCCCTACTTGTTTCGCTTTATATGCACCTATTCGAAGTCTACCCATAGACTCCACACCGTACTATTCCTTCAGCACAACAAGTCAAGTCTGCCTCATCTCTATAATTTACACTCTCCTTGTGCTAATCTAATGTGAATTCCAACTGCAGCTTTCCATGCCATAAATATCTAACTCTGTTTCCAACGGTTATTTTTATAACTCTCTTTTCCTTGCAGACTACACACCAAACCCCACTTCTCTTTCTACAAACTTTCAAATCTAGTTCCCTTCCCTTGTGAAGTACCTTTACACCAAACGTGCCTCTCTGTGCAGATCATTTCCCTCCTTTCTCTAAATAGATTTGCCTCTATCCCATGCTAAGTCAACAACCCCTAAAGCAAAGCTGCCTCAGATATTTATTCTCCTTCCCCTTATTTTTCCTTCTTTTTCTGTTTGTTTTATTTATTTATTTATTTATTTATTTTTTTGACAACTCACCCCGCAAATATGTCACGTAACAAAACGAAATAAGAACTCAACTGGTACCAGCAGCATTATGCACTAACAAGGTTTAATCCACCGTTGATTGAGGGCAATCCCAACATTCTTGACCAGCAACACAGAGTGGACACTGTAGGGTAGGAGAAGGAGTCCAGGTTAATGGACAGTCCCAACACTCTTGATTACGCAAACAGAGATAACAGGTCAATATGGACTTGTTAGCAGGAAAAACTTCTGGTTTCATACGTCGTACTTCGGCAACAATTTTACTCCATTCTTCGTCAAGTTTCTCTTTTGCAATCCTCTCGTCATCCCCGAGCAGAGGTATAATGATGGGCTCAGATTCCCTGCCAGGGCATTTTTTTCTGCACTCCAGGCAGTGCTTTAGATAGTTCTTTCTATATAAAGCGTGTTCAGGAAAGAACTGGCAATTCACAAAAACGTGTTGCCGCTTTAATTCCAATTGGACTCGCTGTATAGGGTGCAAGGGCATATTAACTAGTAAGTTGAGTTCTTACTTCAAACTTTTACCCCAACCAATTTACAGTCCAACGGCTGTCGCGTTTTGTGTTTAACAAAAACTCAAGCAAAAATCCGTTTCATGCCAAGTAAGAAGCGAAGTAAAAGGGGACAACAATAAGCAACAATAATGAACGTTAATGCAACGGCACCATTGTAATCAGAGGGAATTTAAGTGTGACGTATAGGAAACCTTTGCGTTTGGTTATGTGCCGAATAACCTCCCTATAGTTATAGTAAAATAATACTATTTTATTAAACTAAGTATGAACAAATATACAGATTTAAATAAGTACAATAAATTAGTTGTTGCTTTAAAGTCTACATGGCCTTTCGCTATGCTAAGTCATCTCAAAGCAAAGAATCAATTTCACACAACTACTTCAGCTACTTACATCAAGAGTTGGCTTGCCATGGCTACACTAGATTTGCTGCTCTCACTACAGTCTTAACGCATGAAGCTCAAGTCAAGAAGTGAGTTACCCAACTTAAACTTTGGGGTACCTCAATTTTACCCCTGATCATTTTCCATACCATTTTAGGTTATGGCATGTATAGTTTCTGTACAGACGTCACAGTTACTATTTTGGTTTTCCATTCTACCATTGGCTTTCCAATTCGAGGAGTAGGTTGCCTCTTACAAATTTGGAGATCATCATCGCACCCTGGAAGCAACCCACCTCTCTGAATTAGAAACCTCAAGTTCTATTTTTGAAACTAACTCTCTTCTTTTGTTGAGCTTCCAAAAGCAGTTAACCAAATAAATAATTTATTAAATTATTGAATTTTCATTTTAATAAATAGTTACAAATTTATAGATTACAATACTTGCAGGACTCAAGATACGCCGCGCACACAATAGTAGCTGCAGCTACCGCCAGGGCCCGCGTGGAGTGGAAGAAGTACTATGCTATATCTGGGAGATCGGACACTCCCGAGTTTAGAAGTTATCGTATATACAGACATCAGCAATGGATGAGAAACTCTCTTGCCTTGCTTCCCGCCGCCCGTCACTAAAAAAGGGTGTTTCTTTTTTTTCGTGTCTTCTGTATGGCCGAACCGGCCGAGAAGACTAAAACAACGACTTTGTGCATCCGTCCGTCGTCATTTTCAACTTCAGGACGGTGACAGATTAGGACAAAATGTTTTGAGCAGCGTCCAAAAATTAGTCACAAAACATCGTTGCTTCCTTATAGAGCAGTGACACGACGTAGTATTATTGTATATAACCAAGAGGAAATGAAAGCTGCGTATGCTTTATTAATTTCCTCCTGATGCTGGAGCCTAAATGGGTTAGCTGCAAGGGGCACTGCAGAGAGAAACAGAAAGGCGTCATACTGAAGCCGATGCTGTGAAGAGTGATTTCTTAGACCTAAATAGGCACGATTTTTGTTGTTGTCCGAAAACAACGTTATTTTAAGCCTAAGAAATCCGCTCTTCCGTTGTTTTTCCCTCCATTTGTATGTAGTGCACCTTGTAGTTATGCCCTCCAAAACCCATACTGCTGACAATCTTGTGCCAATATGGCGGCAAATGTCACTGCTCTATAGGTAATAGCCTTTCTCGACGTAATTCAGTGAAATAATCACATTTGATAAATCGCATTTAACCACTGCAGGAAAACACGCAACCCTAAAAACAAAAGGATTTCGTCAACGACCTCAGCTTCGTTTAAAATAGTCTCGACAGCATGTTGCATGGATGAATAGGCCTACTCTCGATCCAAACTCTCCCGGTTAGCTGCCGCTTACGTAAATAAAACGGCAGGTAAAAAAAAATAGGCGTAAAAACTGAAAATTAGGCCTTAAATCAAGTTACTCTGGCAACGTCAAGTCTTAACAACGTGTAGCATAAATAAATACGTCTGTCTACTCTTGAACCCAGGTCTCGGTTGGCTGCTACTTACGAAATTAGCAGTTCCGAAGTTGATGTAGAAATTACATGGTGGCAAGGGGTAAAATTTGGCCTAAAAGCTGACAATATGCCTAAACTCTAAAAACTTGCCCTAAAACCTAACACATATTAACCGATCATTGTAATGGTTACTACTTTTAGAATATAATAGAGATCCCTGTTGCAGTGCGTGATAGAGGTGTGCGCCTCAACGTTTTCGAAAGTGGCGGAAGTGTGCAGAAGACCGAATGCGACTATAGGTAGTCGCTGCAGCCACTTGCTTTTCTTTTTTTCTTCTAGTTGCGCTTCAGTTGTATCGCAACAAGTGTAACCACAATCCCCGTATGAAATACAGACGGAGGGGCTGTCGACCATTTTGAAAATTACACTAAGTGCCCTCTTGGCTCGTGCTCATTGATGCCCTAAGGATGGGACAAAAGCCCTTCATGGCTCGTTTCCCCACACCAATGGGCCCTCATGGTCCACCATCTGGTGGCGAAAGAGAGCATTAATTGGGCTAAGAACAGCGGGATCGTTAAATCCATACGGCTAACTTCCGGTCCGAGAGCAGATTGAAATATTCATGTGGTTCTTTTGTCATGATGCTTGCACCTCCACCCTCACAGAGGGACGCATTGGGGAGGAGGGGGAAGAGGTGGGTTTCGCGTGAATAAATTCGGATAAATTTTTAATCTCACCCGTGATTTGATTAGTGCTGCGCCTCTAGACCTTCGTGCGTGATAACAATTCGCGTACATTATGAAAAAAAAATTGTGTTTTTTTGTTGTTGTCCCCTTCGATCGGAGCTGGGAGCGTACAGTTGTAGCGTCGCAGTGTTGTGATGGATTGCGTCTTGAAATAAGGTGCAGTTTTGCAACGTTAGCAGAGGTGGACTGGCCCAGATCCCAGGGTCCCAAATAGGACCCGCGCCCCCAGCCCATCGGCGCCCCTTCTCTCTCTCTCAGCCAACTTCAACTTACTTACCATAAATTTTTTAAAAGGTCAGTAAAAAATACTGATTTTGCCGAATTTTTAGAATCTAAACTGAATTCTAAAACCATCCGTAGTGAGGGAGACGTCTTATCATGTGATGATGTGACGTGAAGCAACCAGGAAATTTCTATAAATTACTGAAAAATCGGAAGCACAATAAAACTACTAGGTGGGGAGCCTATGACTATGGAGTGTCCCCTCTCCCCTCCCCCCTGCAACTCCCCGGAGGTCCAGAACCTGCGCCTTTTGGCTGCCAGTCCGCCTCTGAACGTTGCTTACGTTTTCACTCTGTACTGTTTTTTTTCCAACAATTGTAAAAAAACAATACTTTTCGTACCGCACTTGTAACTTCATGCAATGGCTGATTTCGGTATACCTGAAGAACGTGACGCTGCAACTGCATTACAATTCTGGAAGCCTCGAGGGGAAGGGGGACTCATAGTCATAAAAATAATTCCGTATTAAAGTGGCACT
This sequence comes from Lithobius niger, assembly GCA_023313725.1. NCBI lineage: Eukaryota > Metazoa > Arthropoda > Chilopoda > Lithobiomorpha > Lithobiidae > Lithobius > Lithobius niger. The sequence continues at coordinate 34,471 of JAHWFP010103549.1, read as the reverse complement.
ATCACCGATTGAAACTCTGTGGAATCTGGCAACATCTAGCGTTATCTAGCACTTGCTTATATCAAGCGTAGGAATGCAACGCCATTTCTTTTAACGAAACAAACAAGCCACGAGCTTCCTTAATTAGTGAGCGAAAATTTGGTATACGTCTTCGTGCACCTAGAGCAAGCTGTAAAGGTTAACAACATCACTGCCGCTAGATGGCGCCACGGTATTTTTTAAGAATTTGCAATCGGTGGTAGTGCCTCTTTAAGGGAAGTCTCACTTCACGCACATGCAGAAATTATCCTTAGTTTTAAAGGTACATCCGCCTGCCTTATAACAGCCACGTGCAGATCGCCGCCGCGCATGTTTCCATCGCCAAGGTCAACTGAAATAGTAGCTGCGTTCCTCGCAGCGAGGAACGCAGCTACTATCTCAGTTGGCTTTGGGGATAGTTTGCGAAACAGCATCAAGTTAAAGATTGTGTCCTCACAAACCGAAATGATTTTCGTATTTTAACATCACAATTTATAATTGTTAGACTCGTACATTATAATTTGTCTTCGGCGATCTATTGGCATAATTAATTTTAATTTTTATCGTATTAGTGTTTAAGATTTTTGATCTCATAGGAATTATTAGTAAACGATTAAAATTAGTATATGCGCGCACACAGATGAAACTTCAAGGTTATTGTAGGCACGCAAAGGATCATATACGTGAATAATAGTGGTTCCCCAATATTCAACAGACAATTTCGTAGACGCTACATTTTAAAATGGATTTTTAGCAAGGGAAAGACTAACGGTAAGTAAATAGACCTTTGGGGCAGAACTTGATGTGGAGGATCGAGAAAAATGGCGCGGGAGGAATGTCCCTTTAATAGTGAAAAATAATTGAAAACGAAGTGTGTAAACATTGGCGGAAATTAACCGATTGTATCCAGGCCAATATCGAACATTATCCGAAATGATTTCAAAGATATGAGTTTTGATTTAGCACCACTAGAACTCATAGAAAATACAATCTTCATGAGTTTAGCCAAGTTTGTAGAATTGTAATTTTGGTCGTAAATAAAAACATTAGCATTCATTTTGTTAAGGAGGGAGGTTGGAAAGTTTTATGTTTTGGAAGGGTGGGGCCTCAATTTCCCAAAATGTTCCCATACAAATGCAATGTAAACCGACACAGACTACCGTCGTATCATTATGACCGAAATATAACTGAAAATATGCGAATTGCAACCTTTCACTTGAAACTACCACCAGTTTCAAAGGGACAATTGGTTGGTTAAGCGAGCTCGCATAAGCTAACATCTAGTTCGTTAGCGGCTATGAACTTGCTTCCGTTTTCTGCACCCATTATAATTTACTGGGTCGGAGTGATATCTAATGGAGTTAAGTGGATTGGGCGGAGAGCTAAGTAGTTTTTACTGATTTTGAGTGACGCTAAATAGGGACGCCTGATGAAAAAGGTGATCTGTTACTTGGCGCGGCAACTCACACCTACGGGCGGCTAAATGCTGGCGTAATATGCTTACTTTTTTTTTTTTTTTTTTTTAAGGAGAGTTTCTGGTTTCATATTTTCACCTGTTTCCGCTGTATGAATTGAAACTTGGTGATCTCTCCTTTCACAACGAGCGATCCAAGGTCATCCAAGGCTGGATAGCGAAGGAGGGAGCGAGTAAATAGCAAAAGGGAAATTTTTTTATTTATTTTATTTTTTTATGGTGTTTAACAGGTGTTGCTTTCAAGCTGACAAGTTTTAAATGAAGCTTTTAAACAACAACCTTGCGGGTATTTTACGTTGTTTCTTGGATGCGGTGAATAGTGATTTTAAAATGACGAGAAAGACATTATTTTGTTAGTCGAATTTCTCACTCCGTGTCGTAAAAGTAGATTGTGTTTGTAGACCAGGCTGAGGGAGTCTAGCCAGCCTCGTCTGTCTTAACGCGTCTATAAATGTATTTATTTGGAGAACAAAAACGAGCTTGTTTGAGGGTAAGGTTTATCTGAACTGAGATTTGAATTGAGGTGAAAACAGAATATGGCCACAAGTAAGACTTTCCTGTAAACTTTGAATGATACACCCTTACGGCGATGTTCCTCCCAACGCCATTTTTGTCCGATCCTCCACATCAAGGACGGCTCCAAAGTTTTATTTACTTACCGTTAGTGAAACCCTAGCTAAAAATCCATTTTAAAATGTGGCGTATAGGAGATTTTCTGTTGAATATAGGTAACTTTAATTACGTTCGTCCAGAACGTATATGATGCTTTGCTCGCTTACAATAACCATGACGTTTCATCTGTGTGTACATGTACTAATTTACTAATAATTACCATGAGATCAAAAATCTAAAAGACTAATGCCATAAAACTTAAAATTAATTATTCCAATAGATCGCCGAAACAAAATTACAAGACACTAGCCTAGAAAATTATAAATTGTGGTGTTAAAATACGAGAATCATTCCGGTTTATGACGACACAATCTTTAACTTGATGCTGTTTCGTGTACTATTCCCAAAGCCAACCGAGACAGCAGCTACGTTCCTCGCTGCGACGAACGCAGTTACCATCCCAGCCGACTTTGACGCTGGTAAATGCGTGGATGACGATCTGCGCGTGGCTGTTATAAGGCAGGCCGGGTGTCCTTTTAATACACGTTACTGATACGAACTCGCACAAAAAAAAATATTTTTAGTGTGTCTCTATATTTGGCTTGTGAGGATCCATCGTTTGGGATCTGACCATCAAATTCATCAGGCACTATAACGAAAGAGGGCGGGAAGGTTCATTCTTGCCACGGCAGCAGGTCCTAGGCACGGTAGCAAATAAAAACGGCGAGTGACCGACATTGTGAAGGTCAAAGGGTCAAACTGTTTTAGCGAGCGTTAACCGCACCCGGTATCTGCCCGATGTGCCCTGTAACAATCATTGCTTCAATAATGCTGGCTATTAGAGCAGCGTTGAATAGATTCAAAAAATGGTTGAGTAACAATCATTTCATGCACGATCGTTGTTTCGGCTTATTGCACTTGGTATCTAAAACGGAGAAATGTGGCAATTCAGCTACATTGAGAATAAGAGTGGCGCCCTCCACTGAAAACACTATTTACTTCCCTAAATGTGTGTGTGTGGGGAGGGGGGAGGCAGGAGAGGGCCACGGCCCTATTCAATTCGTGCTGCCAAGTAAAGCATTTCAACTGCACATGCGGGAATCGGCTAGATCGGCGTATGTACAGTACGTTACGCCTGAGGTACAACTTGTTGGTTGAATTTGTCTTATCATTCAGCCATTAAAAGGAGATAACCCTCTTACTGTTTACGTGTATCCTACGCTAAATAGCTTTCCATATGTTTATGCAAATTAGAGTGAATGTAGCAAAATTACTTATTTAGGGAGGTGATACGAAGAAAAAAACAGGAAAATTAAAGAGTTTGCTGCATTTACATACCTACTGTTAAACGAATGTAGCAAAATTGAGTGACAAAAAAGCCAGTGTGGAAGTAAGCCCCTTTAATTTAAAGATGTTACGTGCATTCTTTAAAGTGTCAAGCTTTTTAAATGTACATTAATTTCTCAATCTCATGCTGTATAAGTGTATAGTACACAAAATGGTATTGCTTAACAAATTAAAATCCGTAAATAATGGTATTAAAGTCGGTAAATAATCCGTGCACGGCAGTGGAGTTGAGTCAATACACAATTTAAAAAAAAGGAGTGATATCGTATCAAAAAACCAAAACTGATAAAAGGGACCGCCAAGTTCAGAATGGTTCGGCCCTTCAAAGGAGTGATATCACACCAAAACATTCACCAACTTAATCGCACAGAATAATACTTTGGACGTTAAATGAAAACTTGAACATTGCTACTGAAAGTAGCAATGTTCTAGTTTTCATTTAACCTTCGAACTATTAAGCGGTGCGATTAACTTGGCGAGTGTTTTGGTGTGTCGATATCACTCCTTTGAAGGGCCGAACCGTTCGGAACTTGGCGGCCCCTTTTACCAGTTTTGGTTTTTGATATGATAAATACAACTTGTGCAGGGTTCACCTGAAAAACCCTCCAACCCTCTCTGAAAAAAAAAACCACCAAAAAACCCAAAAGTGGATTTTTCAACAACTACAAAAAAAAAAATTGAGTAAAATGAGTGAATGCATGAACCAACATATCTATTAAAATGTCAACAACAGGGTTATTGGTAGCTGCTTTAATACAAGAAATCGCCAGTCAGGTCGTAAGTAACTGTGCCCTTAGGGTGCCGCACACGAAAATCGACAAAACATCTCAAGGCAGGACAGTTTGTCGAAATCTCTCTCAGCATGCTGCAGCCGGATCCAAAACCACAGCATTGAGCTGAGCGCCACACACCGGATGCGACGTTGTCGCGAGACGTCTTTATACCACGAGCCACAGCTGTTTGCTGTGATGTTGTCATGAGTCAGCCAATGACGAACGAGAATAGCGGCGCTTCGGCCATCTGACTGGACAAGCCTAAACACGTGATGCGTGCGTCACGGTACACCGCCGTGGCGCGTGGTATATACCACACGCCATGGCTGTTTGCTGTGACGTGCATATCACGTGACTGGGCTAGTCCAATCAGACGGCCAAACAGACGGTGTTCTCGTTCGTCATTGGCTAACTCATGGTGACTTCACGGCAAACAGCCATTGCGCATGGTATAGGTGTCTCACGACAACAAAGCGAAGCTCCTATAGTTTCGTCTGTTGGGGGTCTCTCCACCAGATGCGATGTCTCGCGACGTTTCGTCTTGCAACGACGTTTTGTCGATTTTGGTGTGCGGCCCTTGATCTAATTTCTGGGCTTTATCTGAACCCACTCCGTTTCTCAACTTAGGCCAGACAAGTTCAAATGTTGAAAGACCAGCTCGAGTGCCGTTGAGCTAGCAGGAGCGCAATAATCACAGGAGTCTTCTGGTAGTTTCTTTTATTTTTCGTTCTTCTCGCTCGTGAGTTGCCACCATTTTGCTGGGATGAAATTCGCTTCACTCTCTCAAACAGTGAATTGTGATACAAAGCTTCGTCTTCTAGCATGAATACGAACACAACAATGTATTTTTTCCCTTAAAGCAACATCCGGCCTGCCTTACAACAGCCACTCGCTGATCGCTATCCGATATATACAATCGCCAAAGTCAACTGAGATAACGCAGTCTCACTGTCTCAGTTGGCATTGCGTCTAATAGAGGAACCAGCATCAACGCATTAATTGTGTCGTCACAAACCGGAATGATTCTCGTACTTTAACATCACAATTTATTATTTTCTAGGCTAGTGTCTTATAATTTTGCTTCGGCGATCTATTGGAATAATTAATTTTAATTTTTACCGCATTAGTCTTTTAGATTTTTGATCTCATGGTAATTATTAGCAAATTAGTACACGCACACACAGAGATGAAACGTCGTGGTTATTGTAAGCGCGCAACGGATCATATACGTGCGTCCCATAGTAAATATAGTTGACAATTATTCAACAGAAAATCTCCTAGATGCCACATTTTAAAACGGATTTTTACCAATGGATTGACTAACGGTAAGTAAATAGATCTTTGGGGCCGTACTTGATGTGGAAGATCGAGGAAAATGGCGCTGGGAAGAATGTCCTTTTAACTTAGTTTGAATACAGTATAATAATAGTTAATGCATTTTTAAAATAAAAATAATCCTGAATCTAAAAAGATAACGGTTTTAACCCAAAAAAATGAAGAAACTTGAAAAAAAAAACCGGGTTTTTCCAAACCCCTGAACTTTCGTAAGAATTGGAATGCGTTTTCAGGGCGCTAAGGTACAAAATTTGGATTTACATTATTTTGTACACAGTGGCGTACGGAATAATTTTTTTGGGGAGGGGCACAATGCTTCAAGGGGCGCCTTGTGGCACTAAAACAAATTATTAATAACCAGCCAGGGGGTGCGGGAGCACTGAAAATTCTTACATTTTAGAGCCCACGGAGCATCTTTTTAGCAACTTTTTTCCTCGGGGGAGGCAATGGAGCAACTTTTTAACATCACCAGCAGCATGTTTTTTTTTCTTAGAATTTTGAGGTTGTAAATTTTGGAGCTACATGACAATTTGAAATACTTATACCATTTATTATCATACGAAAAATCACTGAGGACAAGTTTGGCCTGTGACGTGAGGGCGCCTGATTTAATGGGGGGGGGGGGGGGGGGGGGCTCGTGCCCTTGTGCCTCCCCCTCCCCTTGCATACGCCTCTGTACAGTTGAGTAGCTTTGATTGGCGATGTAACACGATGTAACATCTTGCGTGCGTGTTCGAATCGCGTGTGACGAAGTGACGTCAGACTGTCGTTATGCGAAGGAAGCTGGGTTACTGGCTTTAAAGGTACATTCCTCCGACTGCCATTTTTCTCGATTCTCCACATCAAGTACGGCCCCAAATTTCTGTTTACTTCCCGTTAGTCTTTCCCTTGCTAACAATCCGTTCGAAAAGGTGGCGTCTAGGAGAGTTTCTGTTGAGTATTTAATAGCATCCTGCGATTAAATGATCCTTTGCGCACTTACGATTTCCATGACGTTTCGTCTGTGTGTATGTATGTACTAATTTTTAATCGTTTGCTAATAATTACCGTGAGATCAAAAATCTAAAAGAACAATGCGGTAAAAATTAAAATTATTTTTTTCAATAGATCACCGAAGAAAGATACTAGCCTAAAAAAACTATAAAGTGTCATGTTAAAATACGAAAATTTTTCCGGTTTGCAACGATACAATTTTTGCGTTCATGCTGTTGGGTCTACTACGCTCAAGGCTAACTGAGATATTGGTTGCGTTCCTCGCTGCTGCTATCTTAGTTGGCCTTGTATTACAACTCAGTCTCGCGAAACGGTGCGATGGTAACATGCGCATGTGGCGATCTGTGCGTGGCTGTTATAAGGCAGACGGAGTGTACCTTTAATAGTGTTTTACGATATCGAAAATTTATGTGTTTTAGCACGAAACAACTTCTAGATTTCATTTCCCGAGAGCAAAGGTCGAGGAAATTTCCTGAAATCAGTTGAGTGCTAAAAACGCACAAATTATACATTCATAAAAGCACGAGTGGAATTCGGTTTGAGAACTTTTGTTTCTTTCCGCAAAACGAGAATTTTGATTTAAGGGTTCGATTTCGATTTATATTCTATTATTTCGATTTTCGATTGAAGGAAGTGTAGTTTTTATGTACGATGTTTAGTTTTGCGATGTTTACGACGTTTTCTCTATTTGGCGTACAGACAGCCCCAGTCACATTCGTCTTCCCACCTGTCATTTCGACTGCTTCAGTGTTGCTGGTATTTCGTATTGGTAAGCCTAAACCTCATTTTTATGCTGTTCCTAAACGAACACAAATCTCCGAGTCGTGACGAGCTGCAAAAGTTACTTCTGTAAAAGTCCTACAATTGACGAAGGTGATGTCATTGCTCAAATATGGACATAACGTGATTGAAGGCAAACGGCTTCCTCTAGGTGAGATATACTGTATAGATCTGTGGTTTGTTTGTCGGTGACCAATTAGAAACGAGTAAAGCTTCGATTTATATAATTACTGAGTGGAAAGATGTGGTCTTTTCAGATAAGTTTAGCCTGGTGCTCATTTTGCGGAGAGAAAAAAATTCTCCGTAGTAATAATTTACGGGATGGGAATTAATATTGTTGGCGAGATTAAATTTTATTTTTATTTTATTAATTTCAGTGAGGGTATCTTCACTTGTCCGGAAGACAGGCTGCCACTGGACTATGCAAAGGTAAGATAACTTTTTTTTGCGATATTTTTGTTCTTGTAGCGAGATTTTTAGTCAAATGAACATTTAATGTTTTTTTATTTTTTGAGCGCGTCACTTCGATAGCAGACCAAACGAAACCTAACCTTACATCTAAACCAACGTAACTTAATCTGAAATGGTCTCGTCGTTGATCGTAGTTGATCGTAGTTATTTGTCCACACACAAAAAAGAGTTCGATTGAAGTCTGGGTAAGGTTTAGGCCTTTCAAGGAAAAGTTTTGATATCAAAACGTTACTGTAGTGTTTAGTCCATGTTAAACCTTACTGCTGAATTCAGCTGTTTTTGACCGTTTCTTTGGTTAAACGATTGAACAACGTTTAACAACTAATCGTCAGGTGTAGGTTGTTCATTAAAGTGGTAAACGAAGGAGATGAATTGACCGACGAATGCAGTCATCGTTTTAACTTAATACCAATATCACCAAAGGTTAAAGAAACTAAAAACGAGCTTCAACGGCTACTGATGTTAGTAATAACAAGCAAACACTACGGATATCATAATGACGAAAAAAATTCGTGCCATCCCAGAATTGAACCCGGGTCTTTGGATCGGGCCTCCAATGCAACTATGGTAACTCGACATTGTCAAGATTGCTGTTGACATGCAGTATGAATTGACGTCAGTCTAACACCAATTTTAAATTACTTTTATAATAGTGGCTTTAAATGTGTTATAAACTAAACATCATATAACATTGCATGGCATCTTTCAACATTTCTAAACACAGTAACGACAAAAACCATTTCTTGCCTTCAACATTTTTACGCAATTTAAAAAAACATCAGCTAAATTGCCACTTCGCCTAAGGCTATATGCCCACTAAAAAAAGTTTCAAGATACATAGTAGGGGACTAGAAGTAAATCCCGGCAGATACGAGCAGCACTAGTGTGGACATTTTGTAGTTTGAATGCGCTTTTTTCAGAAAGGACAGCCTACATGCATGTGGTCTACACGAAAAAGATATATAGGAAAGTTATGATGCTGCATTGACCAGCGGGCTCCACCGAGCGAGTCGCTCTCGAAAATTCAGGGTTTTAAATATTAAATATCCTTGCAAATGATGCTCCTTTCTACCGAGTTTTTATTTATATAAAAATAACTATAATTTTTCCTTTCGGTGTGGATGTTTTTTTTTTTTGCTGTGGGGGTGGCGGCAAGAGGCGGGGGGGCGGGGGTGGGGGGAGAAGAAAAGTTTGAGTTCCCTAGGATTTCCGTGGTGGCCGTTGAATCTGTTAAATCTGTTTTTTAGAGTTTTTTTTTGAGGGGGGGGGGGGGTGAGGGCGTGCTAGGGATCCACCAGCTTTTAATTCCTGAAGAGGTATTCTTCTCCTGGATTTCTCCCGGACATGCGGTGCAATCAGCTTTTTGTGTTTGCTGATCGTATTTCGAGATTTCTGAGAAAGTTGGGAGGTCTAGTTAATAGGTCCGGCTCAGGGCAGTGTCCCTTCTGTGTCCCCCAACAAGTCTCGAGACGATTTCGAGGTAGTTACGGGGGAGTTGCGGGTGGAGGGGGGATTCTAGAGGCGAGGTCAAAGATGACAACAGGCTGGTGCCAGCTGGTCTCTTGGCAGGACAGCTGACGACCAACCAACTTAAGAAACGAGCGAGGTGTTCGTTGAACGGAGCATGGATCTATAAACTATCATAATAAAATGGGACGTAAAGGGCGCCCGAATTCCAAGGTAAGTGTTTATAGTTTAGGAATACATTTTCATCTGTACTTGCCTACTTAACCAGAATGCTGTTGTCAGTTGTCATACAACAAGCAGAACTTGTTATCAAGAAAATTCACTCATACATGAGTACCGTTTGAAATCCGCCATGTTTGGTGGCGTCCACCTTAAGCTTTACCTGGAGCGCTGTTAGTAATTAAATTATGGTACAAAACGTTTTAAAAATGAAAAAATGTGCAAAAATTCCGAATGGCCACGCTAAATCGTTGCTAATCATATAAAGTAGTAGAAAGTCTTCACACGTGAAAGAAGCTCAAAATCGGAAGTCCAAGACGTTTTATTACCAAAACAGATTTAGAAACGTTCGCCCAATCACCCTTTACACTAATCAACGTAATGGCGCTGCCTCAAGCAGTTGTTTAATGCTTCGTTGTTGTTGTTTGTCCGGTTGTGTTGGTTGCAGAGCCTCGTCTAACCTTACTGATGTGTCTTGCAAAACATGGAAGTAGCCAAAACGAGCCCTAAACAAGCCAGAATGAGCCAAAATGAACCAGAGTGAGCCAAACGAGCCAAAAACAAGCCAAAACGAGCAAAAACGAACCAAAACGAGCCAAGAACGAGCATGAACGCGCCAAAACGAGCATAAAACAAGCCAAAATGATCCAGAACGAGCAAAC
>JAHWFP010103546.1:0-33388 GCA_023313725.1 Lithobius niger | reverse complement strand
TGTCAAGAATAATGTAGTTACATTAAAATAGCATGCGAAAGGCCCTAGGCCTTGTCCATACCTACGTTTTAAGCTATAGAACTTGAAAATCGGTTCTGTGGTTCGATCTCCAGGCGAGGACAAAGGGTCCCAACAGCAACATTAATTATTTCTGCCCAGTGCTCTGCAATTAGAATTGCTCTGCCGACGAGTATACTGTAGTCACATCAAAATCGGGTTCAAAAGGCCCTGGTCGGTGTTAATACCTACATTTTAAGCTATACAAATTGAAAATCGGTTCATTGGTTCGATCTCTAGGTGAGAGCAAAAGTTTTAGCCCATTTGGCTTTCCGTGTCAAGAATATTTTAGTTACGTTAAAATAGCCTGCGAAAGGCCCTAGGCCTTGTCCAGACCTACGTTTTAAGCTATAGAACTTGAAAATCGGTTCAGTGGTTCGGTCTCCAGGTGAGGGCAAAGAGTCCCAACAACAACAACAAGAACAACAACAACAACAACAACAACAACAAGAAATGGTCATGCTGTGGACGCCGAACGGTTTGATTGTTGTCATTAAAATTTGTAATGTGGTGAAATAGTTACGACACGACCCCAAATACCGAATTTCGTTGGTCTATGTCAATTCTGGGCGAGACTATAGGAGTTCAAAGTTTGACGTTTAACATGGAAGTTCATGCTGAGGCTTACATAAGGACCACTACCGCGGTCCTTGATGCCCTTCCGGCACTTTGGAAACCCGCCCCTCCCGCGCCGCGCCCCCCCCCCTCCGGGGGGGGGGGAGTTTGGTAGAGGTCTGGATGCAAAGTACGTCGTCGAATTAATAAAACGACAGTCACATGGTGCACACGCATACACTAAAAAGCGACGTTTCGGAATAGTTCCATTCCGTTATCAAGCAGACTTTTTTTAGCAAAGGCTAAAAGTCAACATACATGCACTTGAATGGTTTGCCATCCTAGACAAAGAAACAGGCAGAATAAAATCGAACATAAAGTGATTAAAATGAACCAGACGGTCAACGCAGAAGCTACACATGAGTGCCCAGACCTGTCTCTCCCTGGCGAAAGCAGGGAAGAAGTGATTTGTAGATTTTATTGGTTGGCTATTTTATGTGGCTTGGCCCTCGCGGGAGAAATTGGCGATTTCCTGTTTGTGATGGATCGGTATATGCCTTTCTACCCTCAGCATTACTAACTTACTGCCTTCCTACCCATTCGAATTTTTGACCTGCCTTGACTCCCAGAATTCACTGCAGCACTTTATTCAACATGGCGACCTGGTAAGTGTGTGAGTTTGTTTTATTTTAATGTTTTTAACCTCTGAAAATGGAGCCAACCACCATATTGCTTCGAAATATTAGGTACCAGTATTTTTAACGTTTTATGCGTCGAGCTTGAGTGTCTTTTTTTTAACAATACATTACGCATTTTTTTTAACCATTCATATATCGGTGTATACTCTGAAAACTGTATTATTTGGCATTAAATTATTACGAACCGGAGACATTGGGTAAAAATACATAAAGTTTCTAAGTCGAGATGTGCTCGGAAATTTTTTTTCTTGACAAATAATGTGGGTATTTTTCAAGTCCAGGGTGTGCCCCGTTTTTACCTGATGTTGAACCAGAAAATTAGTTTTATCTTTATATTTAAGGTATGATTTGTGAGACGAGAGCATTTTGTTCAGTTCCTGTTTCGTAGTTCGTATGTAACTAGCCTTGAATGTTGGCTTGCTGCAAGGGATTTGATAAACTATACATTTTTTTGAGTTTTAAGTTTTTGATCATTTTTATTTTTTGGCATGGTTAACTGTTTCTAGTTCTGTGATGCTGTTGAGACGAGAGTAATTTTCTGAGGGGCGAGCAGTTTACGGAGATGTTCTGTAGCTTGTGGGAAGTACGGTAAACTAATAAAATGAGCAGGTTTTACTTTTGATAAAAGCAGTTTTGAGAAGAGCACGGTTAACAATTAGTTGTCCAGTAAAAATAGTGGGTACCCCCGTTCTCGATGAATTTGTGAATGGTGTATTCGAATTCTCGAGCTAAAAGACAGTTATTAGTTATATGGTCAAAATTACGTTAGATTTCGTTGGAAACAACATTGTGCTTACGACTGGGGTCCGTGAAGGATTAAAAATTCACGGAGCTTGTTGTATGCATGGGTATGCGAAAATGTGTAAGTTATATCAAGTTGTCTGGTGTGATGATAACTGTCATGTCAAGAAAAGGACGACTTTATTTTTCGATTTTTGAACCGTGTACGAGAGGGAAAGGTTTGCTGAATTTAGAAATTGTAACATGGGTTGTTTCCCTGGCTCTAGTACGTGATATCGATAAATAACCCATGTTACAATTTCTAAATTCAGCCAACCTTTCCCTCTCGTACACGTACTAGAGCCAGGGAGTCATCCACGTATCTCTTGTAAAATTCGTTAGGGAGCACTTTTTCAACAATAGGGCGTTATCGATTTTATGAGAACAATATCTGCCAGAAAGGTCGAAATGGTATTGCCCATGGGGAATCCATCCGTCTGGAGTATATACAAATCATCAAAATGAAAAAAAGGTTGTCGCGAAAATAATTTTAACAGGATCAAGAAAAAGGGGATATTCCAGCCAATTTATAAAGGGGTTCAGGATCCGATTGAAGTTTTTTCAGAAATGCAATCCAGAATATAGTCCTGACTGAGGGAAGGGAACATAGAACTACGTCAAAGGAGACAAACCTATATACTGGGGTTGAAGGGGGGAGGGGGAGCTATGGAGTTTTCCAGTTCAGAAATGATGCTATTGGAGTTGGGAACAGTGTGAGCCCCTATTTACAGTTGATTCGGGATTGGCGCAATGAGCCAAGAAAGGAATAGATTAGGTGCGTTTTTGATACGAAGGGGCAACCCCTGATTATGTGTTTTAACCTGGGGGAAGATGATGGGGGAGGGGGATCATTTTTTTGGACCTCTGGACATTTTCATCTTTAGGCTTGTTGTTTTCAACGAGGTAAGAAAGGAATCTCGTGTTACGTGCAATAGATTTGGGAAAAAGACTGCACGTGAAACCTGCATAAATTTCGCTGGAGTCAAGTTCTTAGAGAATTTTATGCCCGATTTCTGATTTGCCATAGATAACAGTAGCGTTACTCTCATCCGACTTGATCATTGCAATGTTCGGATTTTTGTTCAAGTTTTCTTATAGCTTTAATTTCTTCAATTGAATGGTTAGGTGTAAGTATGTTTTTTTGTTTTTTTTTTATGCAGCTTAGCACAATAGATTTAGCCTGGGTACGAGAAGAAAATTTTAGCCGGATGTTTTCCCAATCATGAATTACTAGTAGCCGGTCTCAAGTTGTAGCCGGGTCTCTAGATGTAGCCGGGTCAAAATGGCTTGATTTTGTAAAAAAAATTCTTATTATTAATAGTTACCGCCATGTTTAGGTTTCCTAAAGAGTAACGGTAAAAGCATTTATGTGATATTATTACTGTTTTTAATGTCGGATACATGGTCTACATGTATTGATACCGTAAATTTCCTTTCAAAATATTGTATTACCCGGTTGTAGCCGGGTCAAAATGACTTGTTTTTAAACAAGTAGTCCCAGGCTACAAATGGAGCATTTCCGGTAAATTAGAAGTCCCAAAGCGCACCGCAAGCTTTCTGATTGGTTCTGGGGACCCCCGAGTAAAGCGAGCACCAAGAGCCCAGTGGTTAACATCCTTGTCTCCAAAAACCAAGTTTGTGCTGGCTCGATCCCGTGACCGACCTAGTTAAAGAACAAAGGTCACCAGACATAATACGGGACTAAACAGTTTTAAAGCATTTTTGATCCTATTTTTCTGCTAGAAATTGGCTAAAAGCTTCAAACAGTCAAGGAAATCAATGTTTCATCCCGCTGAATAGTGGTTTTTCTGTACCGAAATTAACTAAAAGCCTCACACAGAAGAAACTAAATAAACCAATAAACTAAATTCCTGCACAAATGAGAAGAAAGGCAATGCGTTAATGCTAGACGGAACCCAGCTCACGTACGTGTATGAACGCGTAAAATTTTCAGCGATGGAGTTAGGCCTAAACACCATCCCAGGAAAGAAGTAAGATTTGAATTATAACTTTGTTACGGCCCACCCCCTTTTTTATCAAATTAATTTAACTGTCCATGGGCGTTTAATAGGCGATTTACGACACTGGCTACGATGAAAGAGAATAAAATGATAAGGCCAAATGATGAATACATACATGACCTCCATGGCAATTCTTTCCTCTTTATTTAATGGCAAAAAAAAGTTTTCAACTGATTGCGTACAAAAGCATAAATTTATTCATCTAAACAAAAAGCCGGTTTCAAAACACTTTCCAATCGCACAATAAAAACACACTATGCAATCTACATGTGCAATATACTTTAAATAAACAGTCACTACTACAATAAACAGTATTCGCAAATCAATTATTGATATTCTTCCATGGCCTCCACGGCAATTCTGCCCTCTTGGTTAGTTGCAACAATTTTCTTTCTTCAACTGATAGCGTACAAAAGCATAAATATTTTATCTAAACAGAAGGCCGGTTTCAAGACAGTTTCCAATACCACAATAAAAACACACTATGCGGTCTACATGTGCAATATACTATAAATAAACAGTCACTACTACTAAACAGGATCGATAAACCAGTTACTTATTATTCTTCTTAAGCATTAGAATATATTGTTAAACCCATACACTTTACTACAGTACATTTCGTAAATATATGGATCATAAAAAACTACCATACATCCGTTCAATTATTACCCTATATAAGTGTGCGTTTTACGGTGGGAGAGTGTTATCAGTCAGACTAGCAATACAATACACAATGCCGATTAAAAGGTTTTCTGCAATAATAATCCCTTGCACTAGTTTAGTGTAGTAAGTGCCAACAGCAAGTTTCTACCGCCTAACATATATTCCTTCCTCCAAAATTTCGGCACTGCTGGATAAAATTCTGATCAAAATATAAAACCATGCATTCCCTACTAAATGCTATATTGTCACGAGCCACTTATGGTTCATCATGTGCTTGTGGAATGTCACCCAGTAGTGGCGCCAGCCAATTTCAGATAGTGGGGCAATGATTACCCGACAAGGGGACAAAGAAAACAAACATTTTTTGTTTTTATTTGTACTACTTTAGCAGGGGCCCGCCGAAACCAGTTAGGGTGTGTGTGTGCGTGCTGTAAGCTCCCCCAGCGGGGTCCGGGAAGCTGAAGCATTTTACGCTATTTGAGGACCTATTTTGGGCTTTTCGAGACACGTCTGCACCACATTGTTAAGCAAATGTCGGATGTTTTTCGTAAACATTCTTTAGCATGAGAGGCCGTAAAAACCTAATTGTGACCAAAATTCTGATTTTTTTTTACACATTTTATTTACAAGTTAAATTAACTGACGAATTAAATTTTTTTAAATATTACTAAATTAACGTTAACTAACCTAATAATTTAGGTTTGAAAAGTGTTTAACCATAGCAAGAACACACAGTTGGCCGTCATTCGTGTTCTGCGTTAGGCGTTTAAAATCGGGCCTTCTCCTTTCAGAAATAACTGGTAAGACATTGGCATCCCAAACGTGTCTCATAACTAAGATGTCAAATCCTGGAGTTGACGGTCTAACGCAACATATCAATTTTCAATTTAGCCACTTACTGTACACGATTTTCGCTCAGTTCATTAGTATCACGAATTCAAATGACGAAACTTAACTAGAATCCTTAACAACTTTTGTTTTGTACATATTTAGTTAACGTTTCTGCATTAACTAAAACAGCTCTTAAATATGGAGGTGATGAGGACTACTAAAGCAAAACGGCAAACTCTATTTCGAGCGTTTCCTCCCCAATTTTTTACGAATTTTATGTCGTCGTGTGGACTCAGTCCTCCGGCTGTTCCCCGACGACAATTTCGGTTACTCCCCGACAGGGGGGTAAGGCTTCCCCGGCGGGGGGCTCTCCCCCCCCCCCCCCCCCGTGTCGCCACCACTGATGTCACCATCTTGATGGTGTTCGTCGACGTTTTCATCTTCAACGAGACTTGGCGCATCAATTGGGCAATGAGTCTGTCCTGTCAGGAGGTATACAAATATTTGATAAGATCTAGATTCGGGGTTCCTTTAACATCTCTGTAATGTGAGGCACAGTGGCAACCCGAACCACTGCATTATGATTGAGGTTGGCACTAATGACCTAACTGTCGACGCGCCATTAAGCTTCCATCTTTCCACCTCACACCTGGTCATTGGGTTGGAGAGAATTCCCCTTAAGGCTCATGGGATACGTAAACGTTTTGGTTCTTATTCGCTAAGTAACACACGTAAAGTCATACAGCCCAGTCGTTATCCATATAGTTCATGAGTAAAAGTTTGTTAATGAATTTAACCCCTATCTACGAGTTCCTGCTTAAACCCCATATCACAGAAGCTTAAACCTGAACCACAGGCGAATTGAGTATCTGCTGAATCAAGGCCAGATTAGACCTACAAAGGGCAGCTTTACGTTCAGATTCCAGTTTGGGAGATCGAAAAAATGGCGTCATTTCTTTTAACCCCTTCGCTACTGGTGTACTCGAACAAGAACAGAAAGCATTCGGGACAAAAACGAAGTTCCCACGCGTGCCGCAAGCTTTGTGAGGGGGGGGGCCCCGGGAACACATTGGTCAGCCCATTGGTCAGCGTCTTCATCTCCACAACAAGAGAATGCCGGTTTGAATCCTACGACCGACGCTACTATCATATGGGACATTAAAAAAAAAATCACCAGAAAAAATCCAGTAGTGAAAGGTTTAACCCCAAAAGGGTTGATGGTAGGTGTTGAGGACTCGAATTGACTCGCTTTTCGTCTGCCCAATCGGGAAAATTTCTCTACTCTCAAGTTGTATGTCAGCTAACGGCCCAAATTGTATAGAGGAAAGAAGAAATGTTCTCAAAATAACTTGCTCTTGGAGCTTGGTATCAGTACTCAACCAACCATGAGTTCCACAATTTACTATTATCACATAGGTTTCTTACTTGTAATGAAAAATGAAACGGGAAGTCAAACTTCGCAAACAAGAATAAAAAGCAGTGGGGGACCAGTAAAATAACACAGTTATACACCTTTGCTTTGAATGAATACAGACACACCGGCTATAATTCTTCAGTTACATAAGCTCAGAATTATTGTCGACTTAAAAAAAATTGTATATTAGATGTCGTAAAGTGATGACATTAAAAAAAAAGGCCAGCCTATTAAGGCACCTCGCCATTTATTCCTTTATAAGGGAGACTAGTGAGAAACTTTCACATAATTTTATTCTGAAGTTTACACATTTTTTTTTTATCATTGGAAAATGGTTAATTGTGAGTTAGTTGAATCTTTTGTAAATGCTAATGTTACAGAATGATAAAAAAAATACAAAAGATTTTAAGATCTGGATTATGCTCATAACCATGTGGGTCAAGCCGTTCACACTTATCGTTATGAAGTATTGTCATTCACTGGTGGGAAATTCAACTTGATCAATAAAAGATCCACCACATAATTATGAATCACTATGTCTTTTGTAAGAAGTTTGTAGCAAGTTTGAATAATTCTGATACTTACCCATGCTCATACAACCAGTTTAAGTGTCAGACTTGCTTTTTATATATATAATTATATAAGCTATAGTATGTACCGTGCTATACACAATTAATTTAAACATCACAGAACGAAATACATCGTATTAGCCTTAGAAACAAATTTCTCAAGTGGTGCACAATTATGACAGTTTGAGTGTAAAATATTACAAACTAACTTCCTCGGAATTAACATGTTGCAAATCGTCGTCTTCTGTAGGAAGTTGTGGGAACTTTTACTACCTGACAAAGATGCCGAATTTTTTTAACCTAGGATTAATGCACTGTAGTCCAAACTTAACCCTTTTTTCCCTTAGTCGAATTAACGAACCTTCAGTTGTGTTGACGGCATGGTGCGTTTGAGTAAGTACAAAGCAAAAAAAAAAAGGCCTTTACATTTTGTTTTTACGGGAATTGTAGACAGGGAGCCTTTTTGCCTTACGATGTGTTTCAACTGGTGGGTTTGGGACTTGCCACGAAAAAGGTATTGGTGGATTGACGATTCTACCTGTCAGTGTAAATCATACGATAGTAGAGTAACCTTTATGTGTTTTGAAATTTTTAACACCCTATTTCAACCATTGGTTTGTGTGAAAAATGCAAGGCTGGTGAACACCTTAATCGCCCTAGAATCGACGCCTATGATTGCGATACCAAAGTTCCCACTATTTCTTTCACTGAAATTTTCTAACAATGCATTTTCCAGATTTATGTCTTTAAACCTGTTTCCATTGTAATTTTCGGGTAATTTTTTGTAATTTTTTTGTAATTGAAGTATGAATATAAGTCAACAATTTAAGTGCTGATAAAATGGTGAACACCTCTTCTATGAAAATAACAATAAACAACAATCAAGCAATTGACGTGCACATTGTGCAACTTAAGAACTTGCATTACTGAGTTTTACAATACTGCACGTACATCTTTGTCAGCTTCCACTGGTTAGGTACCAGATCAGAAGGCATACTTCAATAAGACTGTTTGCAGTTAAGCACAATGGTCAATGCTGCAGGCAGTGGTTAGTTCTGAACGTATTCCATACTATGTTGAGGCAGTGTGGTCCTATAGCCATAGAGGAATGGCACTTAGGAAAGCTTTAAAATAAAAAGTGAAAATGATGAACTGTGGACCCACTATCAGCACAGTATGTTTAAACTACTTTCCGATTGAATGCATTAACGGTATCACCGTGCTCAGTGTTCAAATTGCAGCACAAAACTAGATTTCAAGACGCTCAATGTTTCTTAGATTACCTCTTGCAAAAGACTGACAAGACGTTTTATTATTTTCACATTATACGTATAACTGAATACTTCTTCTCAGTATTTTCAGAAACGTACCATCCAGCAACATGTGAGAATAGCTACAACTTCAAAATTTAGCCTGAAGTTTTTGGTAACGAATATAAGAGCCTCAGGCTACCGCTTCAACAATGTTTAGCAAAATTTAGCTGGTTAATCTACTGGAGAGTTGGTTTATTTCAGACTTACCAAAACGAGTTAAAATTATAATCATATTAATTCTGAATCCAAAGAAAATTTAACATTTTCCCATTAAATTACACTGAGAAAACACAATATGTTTTCGATCAATTACCAATGCTAAATCGTGGCTTGGTAAAACCCTACGCGGGCAACAAAGAGTTTGCAGGTTGACTAGATTAATTAAGAATATAAAGAGGTATGTACACCCACAACGCATAAAATACCAATAATATACCATGTCTTTTTGAATAATTCATGGTTACACAGCTAAACTATGCATACAATAAAAAATGTTTTAAAACTGAATTCTTGTAAAACTCAATTAAGAATAAAATGTAAACAAATTTTTGTTGTAAAATTCATTTCGTAATAGAAGGTAAAAATATTATAATCACTTAGTATAATGCCAGACAGTACTAAAGTGATAGTGTAACATTCATTCAACAGTTAAATGACCCTCTTTTAATATAATTATCTGATATTATTGATAAATAATGAATATAAAAATCTAAATAAAACATTACAGTAGATTTACAAAATCTACCAATAAAAATTAGCGTCACGTTATTTTGTTTAAATAAATAGTATCACATTAGTTTTTAAAACTTAATCCTTAGCTACCTGGACCATTGCAATAAAGAGAAGCCACCATTGGGCCTAATTAACTCCGGAGTAATGTCAGAAATGGTTGAAAAGTTAAATGCCTCACACCGAAACAAAATAAGGCCATAAACTCTAGAAATACTAATAAATAAAGGCTATAACATCAAATCCTCTACTTAGATCGCTGTTACAAAGATTGTGTGCTTCGTATGAATGAATGGATGGATCACCAATTTTCTTAAAATTCTGATGACTGTTTTCGGTGAAGTCTTGCATTTGCAGTTTAGTGTGGTTGTTGTTTTGTCTTGCAACAAAAGTGATCCGACAGTTTTATCCATGCAACCAAGTGCTAGGTATTCAAATTAATGACAAATAATAAACCACCTTTTCACTGTGTTGTACATTCTGAGCAACCATCAGCCCTAAACCATGTTCAACACCACTAGAAACTGAGCAAGATTGAATACTCCTAATGCTTTCTTAAAAGGTCGTCTGAGGATCAGCTTTCTTCGCTATCACACTGAATTCTATGTCCTGTGTGGTTGAAATCTTCAGCACCTAGAAAATGAGCAAGATTGAATATTCCTATGGCCTATCAAAAATGCTTTGTTAAAAAGTAGTCTGAGGATCAGCTTTCTTTGCTATGACACAGAATTCTATGTCCTGTGTGGTTGAAATCTTCAACCGTGGGAGAGTTATCCACCGGTTATTTCCAGGGCTGTACAAATATATTTTACTCTTTAAATCACACACCAGCAAGACTGACCTATCTGGACCACGAGCACGTACAGTCCAGGCCCGAGAACACGACGTCGGGGCATCCAACACCACCTTCTCTTCCCACGTGTCTGTCAAACAGTCGTACACGTGAACTTCTGACGGATCACAGAAGTTAGGCATAAGATACGCTTTACCGTCAGCAAACGCAGCGCCACAGGTAGCTTTCAAACTTGGTCCTGTAGTTATCAACGTCCACTGGTCCATTAAAGGGTTGTAGTTCTCAATGGCAGTGTTAAAAAGACTGCGGCCACCAACATACAAGTTTCCATTTACTTGCCCAATGAATGGGTAACAGTGAGGTTCGTTGGTAGGGGCAACGACTTCAATGGTACCGAACACCGGATCAAATCTTTGGACAAGTCTGGATGGGGTCCCACCTTCATCGCAGCCTCCTACAACATACAACAATCCTTGCATGTCAGTAGCAGCAGCATAACACACCCCAAATCTTAACTTAAGTATAACGGTGCTGCTGATTAGTTCAGACGAGTATTTTACAACGGCATTAGCAACTTCTCCATTTTTCCACCGACCACCAATGAAATAAATGTCGTCTTCATAGGACACAATTGTTGCAGAATCTGGCAAAGGAAATGAAAGGGCTGTCGGAGGGGACCATGAGTTACTTCCCACTGTAAACGTACTCGATACATACTGGCGATTCGCATTTCTGCTAAAGGAAAACAGGCTTAACGCAACCAGGGATTCGTTGTCTTTCTCTAAATACTGCAATGACGCCTCCACTAACTTGTTAAAAACTTCCTGGTTGGTTAACACTAGTTCTTCCGCGCTCAACAAGCGTTTTATACATTTGGCCGAAAGGCGGTTAAGATCCATGGTAGACACAAGTTTATAAAGATGCCCACACCTGTCAGCTTCATTCATTCTTACCCAGTTTAGAACACCAGAGAAAACATCATCGATTGTAGCATTGTACATTTTGGGGTGCTGCAGGAGTTGAACTAGCTGAGAGCAAGACAAGCCGTAAAAATCGTCCGAACGCGAAGCGGGCTCGAACATATTTATCACAAATGTCTGAACCTGATTCAACAGCTCGTCTTGATGGTAGAGTTCGGCTACTTCCAAGAGATCCAAGAAATAATCGGTACTTAGTCTCATTCGCATTAACTGCAGAGCGTACTCAAATAGAAGCTGAACTTGAAGCATGTGGGACACCTCCAATACAGCTCTCAACAAAGCCACATCTTTCCCAATATAACTAAGACAGCCAGTGTACAAAAATTCAATAACGATATCTACTGCTTCCGGGTCTAAGGTCTTCAGTCCGATGGTTCCTGTAGTAGCTTCTAGCATAGGATTTTGGAGCATAGCACGAAAGTACGGACTTCCACCGCTAAGAACCACGCGGTGTGCTGGGATTTCTCTGTCACTACACACCACAACCACATCGGTAAAGGACCGATCCTTCCTCATGTTTGCCACTGTTGACGTCCAAACGTCAAGGTGCTGCCTTCGTATCTGTTCAGCGTGAAGTAGTAACGTCATTGTGTCTAAAAAAGAAAAAAGAAAAATGAATAATTTAGTAAAGGTGAATAAACGATATCAACATGGCATCAAATTATATGGCCTAAACAAATATGTCAACGAAAAAAAGTTTGCAACTTTATCATTAAGCACTTGGTTACCACTATAAACATCTGACAAAAGAGTGTAAAAAATGAAGTCCAGCGATGCCAAGCAAACTTTGTGATAGTTTGAACCCAAGCATAATGAGCGAGTACAGCTGAATGGACAGTGTCATGTGGCCTCCAAACCATGAGGACGCAAGATCCAATCGCGTCTCTAACCTATGCACAAATGTTAAATAAATACGGATGCAGACCTATTTACGTTACTTAAATGTCGACTGCCTGAGCGGGGAATTGAACTCACCACCTTTGAAACCAAAGGACGAAGTCCAACTAACCCTTGCCAAGGTAATGGGTACACCCCGCCCCCTGTGGCAGTCTGACAAGTCCAAAAGGCAACGTAAATAGGTTTGCATCCGTATTTAGTTAACACTAACCTGATTCACTAACACTAACTCTTCTCGAGCCCATTTGGCTTTCCGTCTTGTTTGCAGATATGTGACTTAAAAAACTACTCCCACAGTATTTGTACTTGTACAAAACTGTCGAGGGAAAACTTCGCAGGAACAAGGAACTAGTCATTATATGTGGATGGGGGTGGAGGAATGGTTGGATAAGTTGAATATCACTAAGACTTTTAGTTAACCATCACCCTCTCCAAGACCCTACAAAATGTGTTCCTCCCACTTAGGTCCAAAAATAAAGGTCCAAAAATAATTTCACGCTTTCCCTCTAGCCGATCAAGCTATCTGTGGGTGATTTCCTGTAGCCAAATTAAACAAGGTTGTTCCCAACTATGTAATAGTTATTGGTTAGAAGCGAGCGGTTATCGGGTTTTAACCAACGGCTGCGATCATTGGCCTGGCTCGAATATGCAAAGGTCGAGGGCGTCAGCACGAGACTTTTGCATACGCGAGCCGGGACAATGATCGCAGCCGTTGGTTAAAAATCAATAACCGCGAGATTCTAGCCCATAACTGTTTTATGCCATGGTTGGGACGTCTAGCTAACTCTTATTTTATTAGAACTTGTTTGTGTTTTGTGAAAATATCTCGATATGAATGAAGGTCATTCCATTTTAGTTTATGGAGGGTGGAGTGGATGGTAGACCGACGAGTCCTTTGCGTCCGTTTGTGGGGAGAGTGGGTGGGAAGGAGACGAAGCGTCGTTTCGCCGTATTTCACGCTAGCCAGCTCGCTTGTGTTTTCGAAGCTTTTCAGAGTGATAGAACTTCGACAAGAGGCCGCAGGGATAAAATGACATTCTGGGAAGGTATGTAATTCATTTTGAGTGTTTGTAGTTTGAGAATGGTAAAAAAATACGACAATAGGAATGAAGGTCATTGCATTTTAGTTTGTGGATGGAGGGGAGGGGAGAGTTAACGTAGAGTGAATAGCTTAGATATAGGCGACATAAGAGTTTGATGGGATTTCATTCCTTTTAAGTAATTTGTTTTGTACGTTTTTATTGCGTTACGTTTTTTTTTTTTGCACGCTGTATTTGGTTGTTGGTGTGTGCGTTCCCGGTCGCGTGATCCGGAAGCGTCAAAAGTGTGGGTTATTAGCGAAAGTGTGAGTTATCGGCGAAAGTGTGGGTTATTGGCAAAAGTGTGGGTTATCGGCGAAAGTGTGGGTTATCGGCGAAAGTGTGGGTTATCGGCAAAAGTGTGGGTTATCGGCGAAAGTGTGGGTTATCGGCGAAAGTGTGGGTTATCGGCAAAAGTGTGGGTTATCGGCGAAAGTGTGGGTTATCGGCGAAAGTGTGGGTTATCGGCAAAAGTGTGGGTTATCGGCGAAAGTGTGGGTTATCGGCGAAAGTGTGGGTTATCGGCAAAAGTGTGGGTTATCGGCGAAAGTGTGGGTTATCGGCGAAAGTGTGGGTTATCGGCAAAAGTGTGGGTTATCGGCGAAAGTGTGGGTTATCGGCGAAAGTGTGGGTTATCGGCGAAAGTGTGGGTTATCGGCAAAAATGTGGGGTAACTTGATAACCCACACTTTTTGCGATGACGCACACTTCCGGTGTTGGTTAACGGGATTTAACCAACGGAAATTTAACATGGCGTCCAGTATAGCGTGACGTCACAGCCGTGGTATAAATGAAACTATACCACATTTCCAAGGTATGGTAAAGGCTGATATTCAAAACATGTACTTTAAAACGTTCACTTGTGTGTTCTTTAAACTTTTTTTTCGTAACGACTGTAAAATTAGTATAATACTTAAACTTTGATTTGATGACTAAGTCTTATAAGATGAGAAATTTCCTTAGACACCAAGGGCTTTTTAAAAGAAAGTGCACTTGCCAAACTGCAGCTAGTATATATATATATTGAGACTGAGATTTTAAAACCTTGTAAACACTTACACATTAGTGGGAGGGGGGGGGGGGGGAACCTGCGAGAAACCGTGTTTAGAAAACTTGCCTCTCGAAGGCCATTTTTTTAGACCTAGGCCCGTATTCTGAACGCTGACTAAAACTCGTACTTGACTTGAAATGACGTCACACCTATTAAGTGCCATTCACCACCCGATTTCTTCCAAATGTATCCAAAAGAGGTTCTGGTGGTGAATGGCACTAAATAGGTATGACGTCATTTCAAGTCAAGTACGAGTTTTTAAGTCAGCGTTCAGAATACGGGCCCTAGAATTCTATTTTCCTTCTAATTTGGTAAGTATTTTTCACTGACCTCCTCTTGACAGCGCATAAATATTGACAAATGAACGACTTATCATCCAAATGGGTCCGATAATTTATAGGAAACGTTAAAAAAAATGGGTAAGCTGCAACTGAAATAATTTTTAGTTTCAAAATATTTTCTTTTTGTATTTTCGTTTTCCCGTAAGTGTAACGTGAAAAACTATTCAAGTCGAGAGGTGTAAAGTGAATGGAATCTTCTTTCATCACCTCCACGTTTTGAAAATGAGAAAAAAAAAACCGACGCCCTTGTAGCTAGGGAAATGCAACTTTTTTTTAGTTTTGTAGTTACTCTTCTACGCAGCGAAGGTAGGAAGACTCTATCATCGACTTTGTCCGAACATCCGTCACCTTTTTTAATAGTAGTCAAGTGAACTTTAAAAAACACGGCAAATTAAAACCTCGGTGAAATTATAACATTTCATCATATCATTTAACATGCAGCGTATCGCATTTAATATGACTGCGTCTAATAGTTTGAAGATTCCTCGTTGCCACGGAAACGTGAGTCTCGACACCGTGTTGTATGAATGACTAATACTCGCGAATCCAATTCCCAAAGCTTACGAAATTAAAACGAGAGTTAAAAATTAAGCCTAGAATCTAAAATTAGGCCTATAATCTAACCCATTATTAGCCTGCAAAGTCGTGATGGTTACTACCTTTAGATTACATAATAGACATGCTGTTCCATTGCGTAATAGAGGTGTGAGCCTCAACAGTGGCGAAAGTGGAGGACTACACAGAAGACTGGTTACGACTAGGTAGTCGCAGCCGCCGCTTGGTTTTTAACATATTGTTTAAATTAATTTTAACCTTAAAGCCTGTTTAAGTAAATTTCATCCAAGTCGTAACTGCTTGTGTGGATGAAGCGGCTTAAATTTGGAACGGAAGTGTAGGAAAGGGACGGGCAAACTGGGGATTCGACCAGGGAAACCTCCAATCATCGCACTGGGGCCAAAGGCACCTCAAGCTTTAAACAAGCGGCTACAGCGACTATCTAGTAGCACCCGGTCTTGTGTACAGTTCTGCCGCTACCAATGGTGAGGCGCACACTTCATCACGCATTGCAACAGCTATCTCTATTATAATTGTAGTATGTCTCAGAAGTCCCGTCTAGGTGAAATAAAGCGTTAAGACTTGGATATAGGTAGCTGATAATAACATGGTCGTATAGGAAGTCACCTATTGCGAATCCGATGATGATATCCAAAATGACCTTGGAGGTCGTCTTCAAGGTCACCCAATGTGTAACTCCTAAACTACGCATGTTATGGGCATAAAGTAAATTAGAGAGTTGTGGGGAATCGTGGGACTACTACAACACAGATAGCAGAACAGATATCGCGTACAAAACAAGGAAGATATTCGCAAGAAGGCGGGTGATGCAGTGAAGCCATCCTTGGGGCAGCAGTAATTGCAGAAACAGGCCTAATTGAACTATAAAGCGAAATGGCAACAAGGAAAGTAAAACATTTTTGCCTTGTTCCGGTAATACTGCAAAATAAACTTCAGTGGCTGATTTAAGGCAAAAGTCCAGAGTAGGCAAGCCCTGAAAGGGCCCACATCGTCCCCGAAATCTAATCTTTCCTCCCAACCGCCCCAACGTTAATTCAACACCCTGGCTTCACAAGAGCATTTCCCAAATTCGACTGAATGGAAAATGTTAATCTTAGTAGTCAAGACCGCGCCATATTTGGGGATGGGAGGGGGAGGGGTGTCTGGGCCCCCCCCCCCCCCAAAAAAAAAAACCGACTACCTGGGGTACCAATTTTAAAAATTCACTTTCACTGATTAGCTCTTATAAGTAAACAAAATATCAATAAAGGGTGCTTATTAGTAAAATATGTTAATAAAGCGAATCTTAAAAAGAGAATTTGTGACTCCGGTTCGTCATTTCTTGCCCCCCCCCCCACCCCTTCCCTCGTACGGCGCGGTTCTGACTACTTGGATTTACATTTTTCATTTAGTCGGATTTGAGAAGTGCAATTTTGAAGTCAAGGTGTTGAGTTAACTGAGGAAGTTGGGGAGGATGCGTTAGTTTTTCGGGGATAAAATAGGCCATTTTAGGCCTTGTCCATACGGGCCTTTTGGCTTAATCTGCCACTTAAGTTTTTTTTTTTTTAAAAATTACCGGAAAAACGCAAAAAAAGTTAATTTCCTTGTTGCTGTTTCGTTTGGTTGTCAACTAGGCCTATTTCTGTAATTCCTGCTGCCCCAAGGATGGCCTCTCTGCACCACCCACCTTCATTTGCCAATATCTTCCTTGTTTTGTATGCGATTTCTGTTCTGCTTTCTGTGTTGTAGTAGTCCCACGATCACCCACAATTTTCTAATTTACTTTATGCCCATAACATGCGTAGTTTAGGAGTTACACATTGGATGACCTTGAAGGCGACCTCCAATGTCATTTTGGATATCATCATCGGATTCGCCATAGGTGACTTCCTATATGAACATATTGTTATCAGCAACCTATATCCAAGTCTTAAGGCTTTATTTCACCTAGATGGGACTTCTGAGACACACTGTATAATCTAAAAGCAGAAGCCATCACAATTGCCGGTTAAAAATTAATTAGCTTTTAATCTTATTTTACATCTAAGGCGTATTTGCCAACTTTTAGGCCTAATTCTTACTTGCAGTTTTAATTTCGTAAGTAGCAGCTAACGGAGGTTTGATTGCATATAGTAAGCCTTTTCATTTTTGCAAAACGGCGCGTTTTCGGGCACACACTTACAGTGTTACAACGTAATGCACAACGTAGCCTATAGTAGGGAAGTAACGGGAGAGACGCTGTTTATGAAGCCAGCAGCAACTCGTAGCCGTGGTAATTTGGTTTCATGCCTAATTTCCTTTTTTAGGCCTAGTTTTTTTAACTGTAGTTTTAATTTCGTAATAGCAGGTAGGCCTAATGGAGAATCTGGTTCGACGGTAAGCCCATTCATTCATGCAACAAAGCGACGAGACTATTTTAAACGAGAAGCTAAAATGCTTTTGTTTTTACGGCTAATCCTTTCAGTTCGACAATCAAATGTTATTATTTTAGTTACGTCGAAGACGTCCACTCCCTCTCCCCCCCGGGGCCGCCCGCCCCCCGCGGTGGGAAGGTGCTAACTTTTCATCATTTGTTAATCGTATCACATTAATTTCTTTTTCACATTTCTTTTTCACATTTCTTTTCACTCTTCACTTTGTGTTTGAGCACGTCTCCAACTCGCAGTCTAAATAACTGAAAACTACGTCAACTTACTGCAACGTAAACGAACCACAATTATTTTTAATGGTCATTCACTGGACAAAATAATAAAAATGAGCCAGACTAGCAATAACAAATGAAAACTTGGAGCAATTTGCACTGGAAGAAGTGGTGGGGCAAAACAGACCATATTGCAAAAGTGGTGGGGAGGAGGGTGGACGCCACGGTTCCACTGGTCACCCCGCTTCCGGCACCATATGACTGGGGTGGAGATAAAGTCCGGACCAGGTCAGTTTAGGTCCCATAGCCGCTGAAAGGAAATGGTAGTCTCTCGTACTACCATAATTGGCACAGACCAGCAGGGACTTTTCCAGTGTTCCCTTTCCATGCACCGGCCAGATCAGCTTCTTCACGCAACTTGGCTGAGCTCTGCCACCGATCAAATTAATGCACACTGGCTCAAGCATCGTTTATACATTACCTTATTAGAAAAAACTGCTTAAACCAATTATAGTGAGAGTCGATTTGTTTTCTCTTGCGAAGACAGTGATCGGTATGGCTACTAATTGTCTAATACGTGTGATACCCCTCCTAAGAATACAATCCGAACACCCAAATGATTTCTTGCCCGCGGTTCCACGACGCGTATGCAACCGTAAAATAAAACCAGTGGTCGCTTGCATTTCTAGCTTTTTTGCCTCAATTCCCCCCGTCCCCCCATACATGTTTTGATCAACTGCGTTGGATGGCGTGGTGGCGCGCACCTCTCAATTAAAAGACGAGCCTACTACGATTCTTCAATCGGTTTCATTTTAAACTGTAAGTTTAATTAGAACACTAGTGAACTGAATCAACATTAAAAATATTCAGCACCGTTTAGCAGTTTTACGATACGGGAAGCCTCCAAGCCGTTTAGTCTCGGCGTTTTGAATATTTCATTTATCCAACTGCGACGCACAGATTGCTGCGACGTTCCCACGTCGCACGACTGATAAGGATGAAATATCTAGATAGCACAATCATTGCCCAAAAGTAGTTTTATCAATTTGCACCCCCCCCCACTTCCCTCCCCTGACAACAAAAAAAAATGTCATACAGTAGAAGTTGTTATAAATATTTCTCCTTCCCTCTCCAAAAAAAAATACTAAGCATTAAAGTCATGAACGATTGTCTAAACAAGTAGCCCAAGTCTACGCTAATTTCAAATGCCGACATGACTATACAAGCTTGTTATCCAGTTCGTACGAATCCAGTTCGTACGAAGGAGATCGGTGGAGGCGCGTGCCTACGTCAGTGATCTCTGCAAAATTTGCCATTCATTGGTCGGTTGGTGGTGACGTCAGCCGCTGACGAAGGCTACATAGTTCCCAGTAATTGGTCGTGGGTGGATGACGTCAGTCGGCCGAAGAAAAAAAAAACGAACGCCATTCGTTTGCAACAAACAAAAATCTTTTCTTATTTTTAGTGTACGATTTTCCCGGCGGAATTGATCCATTTTCGAACTTAGACCTAGAAATGTGCCATAGAATCTGTGTGCAAAATTTGACAGACATCCTATAATTCGTTAAATCGCTACAGCGCGAACACACAGACAGACAGACAAATCGTTCGCATAAGAGTATAATCAACTCTAATAAATCTGATTAAACCAATTATAGTGAGAGTCGATTTGTTTCCTCTTGCAAATACAGCGATCGGTATGGCTACTAATTGTCTAACACGTGTGACACTCCTCCTAAGAATACAATCCTAACACCCGAATGATTTCGTGGCCGCGGTTCCACGACGCGTATGCAACCATCAAACCAGTGGCCGCTTGCATTTCTAGCATTTTTGCCTCAATCCCCCCATCCCATACATATTTTGATCGACTGCGTCGGATGCCATGGCGGCGCGCACCTCTCAATTAAAGACGAGCTAACTACGATTCTTCAATCGGTTTCACTTTAAACTGTAAGTTTAATTAGAACACTAGTGAACTGAATCAACATTACAAATATCCAGCATCGTTTGGCAGTTTTATGATACGGGAGGCCTCCACGTTTAGTCTCGGCGTTTTGCACATTTCATTTATCCGACTGCCACGTTGCCATTTCGCACGACTGATGAGGATGAAATATCGAGATAGCACAGTCATTGCCCAAAAGTAGTTTTATGAATTTGATTCCCCCTCCCCTCCCTTAACAAAAAAAAAAAAAATGTCATACAGTAGTAGTTGTTTTAAATATTTCTCCTTCCCCCACCCTCCCGTAAAAAGTACTACGCAGTAAAGTCATGAAACATTGTCCAAACAAGTAGCCCAAGCCTACGTTGATTTCGCGCATGCCGGCATTAGACCATATAACTTTGTTATCCAGTTCGTACGTACGGAGATCAGTGCCTACGTCAGTGGTCTGTAGAATAAAATTGATCAAGTTGCCAGTCATTGGTCGGGTGGTGGTGACATTCGCCGCTGACGAAGGCTACATAGTTCCTAGTAATTGGTCGTGGATGGATGACGTCAGTCGGCTGAAGAAAAAATAACGAACCTCGCACGTTTGCTGCGAACAAAAATCTTTGATTATTTCTAGTGTACGATTTCCCTGGCGGAATCGATCCATTTTCGAACTTAGACCTAGAAATGTGCCATTGAATCTGTGTGCAACATTTGACAGACATCTGATAATTCGTTAAAACGTTATAGCCAGAACACACAGACAGACAGACAGACAAATCTAATCGACTCTAATAACTCACCAACACTATGTGATGGTGTCGTAGTTGTCGGTTCAGCGGAACTTCATTGGGCAGGGCAGGAGTTTCACCACAGAACGACTTTCGTGATGCGAGTTAGGTACTAGAAATTACTATTTAAATTACTATCTGACCTTGGACTAACTACTCTCTTCGAAGAGCGTAGTTAGTCCGCCCAAGGTCTTTCAACAGCGAGGTGACTGCAATGACCTAAGGGAGGAATTGGCGATTTGTTGTGCATAACGACTGGTTTCGCTCAGTGAAAAATTTGTTAGTGCAACCGCTAGTTGTCCATTCACTTCAAATCTATCATGCCGAATTATCATGCCGAATTATATCTTAGATTATTAATTACCTCCACAGTTTTCACATCACTTGCCATTGAGGAATCGAACTTGGATAGTTTCGTTTTTATCAGCAAGTTAGACGAAGGTTTGACTTTTAATCAACACTAACTACATACGGTCATTATGGTCGAATCAAGAGTCCACAAACAATGAAAAAAAAAAACAAGATGCACTAACACTGCATTAGTAATTCGACGTGTCGTATGGTAGAATACAAAAAATCAGTAATTGACGTATGAAGTTGGAACGGCAGACATACCAACAGGACACTATTAAAAAATCTGAATGCATGGTGTACTGAAGAATATCTACTATATTGCAGATTATATAAAAAAAAATTGTCTCGTAACTTTTGCTACTACGATACGGCAAATGAGCCAGAATCTTGTGTGCGACGATGCAATCACTGACCAGATAAGTTTTCATCGGACGCTGATATTGGTATTCTTACAAAAAAACAAACTGAAAGCTTCGTTGTTGTACAGTTTCCCGTACCCGTAGTTCTTGTTCATCAGATTTTTACATTTTTTAAATCTTCGAACACCATATTTCATACATTCAGCAGGAAATATGGTGGGGGGGGGGGAGTAGGAGAAATGATATTGCGCTGAGGGTACGTCACAGGTTGACTACTTTAAATTTATTTACACTTTTTAGGTATATTAACAAAAGTTAAAATATTCACACGAAAATTGTGACAAAGTCCACATTGAATATAACACTGCAATTTTATGTGGCCAATTTTTGTTAGGCTACTCAATACAAAGTACTTGTTTTACTAGCGTTTTATAATTATCTTTATTATTATTATTTGTAATTTTAAATCTGTGGTTAAAACTAATGTCGAACCAATAAAACTTACGTGAGTCTTCCTGTTACGGATTTTAAAAAAATCTGAAAGTCAGAGGCCATTAGGAATATCCCGCCCTTCCCTCCCTCTGGCCAGTCCGCCACTGTGAAAACAGGACATCATTCGCTTTGCTCACTCGTTCAATAGGAAACAACACCACAAATACGCGTAATAAAATACTGTAATATATCGCACCCGAAAAGCAGCGAGGATGGCGCAGTAATTAACAGCAAAAGTCTTATACGAGCATCGCATTCATTGTACCGTCCAGATTAAATCATAGAAATTCGGTGTACCATCCAGATCACCGCAAAGGTAAGTGATGACTCACTTTGTGTTGTTCTGCGCCATCCGAGATGAGCCATCTCGACGCACACGATAGCCTCTAACCGACCGCAATGTAGAAGAGCTGACTTGCTGAAATGCGCATTTAGACGCCGCAATTTTTCGTATGATGGGCGTTGGACGAACACCTTTACACTGAGGAAGCGCTGACGTCAGCCACTGATCGTGTACAATTTGACGATGGTTTTTCGCTCAGAGACCTTTTTAGAGGTTAGCGAACTAAAACCACCCTAACTAAATTAACTACGGCATAATACCTTGTGTACTGTCGCACTGCATCTCACCCACCCACATACTTGAATTTCGTCGGATCAGAATTGAACAAATGTGTCTGGTTTTTGAGGAGATATCGTTGACGCAAATCGGCTACCCCCGTTTTTTGGACACAACCACATTAATTCGACGTGTGACACGTCGAATTAAAAATGGGGGAAGGCGCAGTCAACGGTCAATACACACCGCGAGCCTGTTGACAACGCCGGGTCGTGTTTATGATGTTTCTTTTTCTTGTTTGTTGTGCTGATTTTAATGGCAGATAACCCACCAGGTTGGGTTCGTGCTTTCTAAAAGCAAAAACAAAAACTTTAGTGGCTTAGTTTGTTGCTCGTGAATTGGGAAATTGAATGCTGCAGTGTGTTGCTATTGTTAGGGCAGTTGTAGCAATTTTTTCTTTGCATTGTTACTATTATTAATACAGCCAGCAGGCAGAGCTTATTAGATTTCGTTTCGCACGAGAATTTTCACACACAAAAAACACGCAGTTTTGGCTGTTTTGTTTGTTTTTAAGGAGCACGATACCAAACTGGGTTATTTGTTCCACGATGATGAAAGGGACAATTTAGCTGGAGAAATTCTAGTGGATAATCCCGGATCTTATACACGCCACAACTGATATGAGCACGAGGCACTATAGGGCGCTTCTCCTTCCGAAAATGCCACAGGAGGAGAAGCTAATGTTAAAAAGTTAAAAAGCTAATGTCTGCAGTCCAAAAATTGTGAAATTCGGTCCAGCCAAACCCGAGATGCAGACAGGGGCCAAATAGACAACTTCTTCTTCTGCTTATTGTTGTTGTTGTTCTGGGGATACTTTCGTCTGTCCTCTCTACAGGTCAAACCATTTGTCCTATAACGCTGGTTCTTAGCTCATTTTACAGGTATTGCTCTGTAGATGTGCCCTTTTCATAAGGCCTTTTCTAATTGGTCAAGTGGTTCAGGGGTTACGGAGCTCTAAACCACCAGATTGATTGTTTTACATTATTTTAAACATTGTTATTATGCAACAATGTCAGTTAGCAACGCCAGCTGCAAGACAGACTGAAGATTTGTATCTATTGTTACCATTGGCGATAGTCAGGTTAGTAAGGGTCAGCCTAGGATCTCTTGTGTTAAGATCTCAGCTTTGACAATCATCTGCATTGTTTTACAGTTTAGCTGCAATTCTAAAAGTAACACGAATTATTATTATTATTAAAATTATTATTTTTCACATGGTACAGATCGCTCCAACCAAAGCGATAAACTGGGAGTGGGGAGGAGGGCCTGGACGATAAATGCCCGTTTGTGGGGCAGTACGTATGTTAGCCCTTCTCTTTAAATAAAATAAAAAAGAGATTGGGATGGTGGTGGTGGGGGAAAGGGAGCAATGCGTCTGTTACTATTAAACGACGTCATGCACAGTTATTTTTTACACAGTACGGATGCACAGTGGCGTTGTTTTAAATAGAGACCATAGCAATTTTGTTGCACCAAATCTCGCCAACTGGGGTAGGGAAGGAGAGAATAGGAGCAATATTTAATTCAACTCCGTGTAGCAAAGGGAGGTAGGGAAGTAGATGGACGGGCAACTGTATAGGAAGGGAACGGAGAAGAGAGAGAGAAGATGGGAGAAAAAGGGCAGGAGAGATGGGAGGGAGCGGATGGAGGAAAGGGAGAGTAACACAGGAAGAAAACTGCCCATCACAGTGTACGTTTAGGCAGCAGTGAGCGAAATCTGGGAAACAACCACGGGCAAAACAAAACCCCGGGCAAAGCCGGGTAGGACTGCTAGTTATTTATAGATATAAAATTACTACAGAAAAAGGTAAGAGACACACTTAAGACACCGGCAACAGTCCTAAGTCACATGTATCTATTAACTGTAAGCAACTCTTATCATGTCGAGATAAATCCCAGTGTAGCCAAAATCTTCACAAATTGTGGAAATGTATGGTCAAGGTGCAGGGATAAACAAAACAATTGAAGGGGTATGCGCTGATTGAGTGAGCAAATCCAGATTCATGGCGTAGATTAACATTAACCTCGGTAGGATCCCGGTGGCAGAAAGGGGTGCGACGTGCGACTATGGCGCAGATAATCTGGCACAGTTGCAGACAAAAGTGCCGTTTTGAGCAAATTTCTGCCATTTCGCCAATTTTTGACCGATTTGGACATTCCAATGCACCCTTTTAATCGTCTCGACGAGACCTTTCCGTTGGTGGAAGAGCCAGGTCAATAGGATGAAGCAATGAAAAGTTATTCAGTAAAAACCAATAAATATGTGATAACCATACGGAAAAAAAAACATATTAGCTGCAGATAATTTTTTCCGGTAATTGGTGTCGCAGACAGTGGCAGAAAATTCTGCTTTTGGGGGGAGGATCAACTAAAAGGAGATACGCTGATTGAGTGACCGGAGCAAACTAAAATCACCGTTTATTAGCCAGTGTGCACAAAAATTGTAGAAACTTAAGCAAGAACAAACAATAAACCGAGCCGTGTCAATTTGGCTGACGTGACGGGTAAGCGGGCAATGGCAAATGTGAAAATTATCAGTGACAAAAATTTATCGACATAAAATTGCGCCAGAAAAGAAATAAACGGTAGAGATGAAAATAAACGGCGCGGCGTGCACTGCCCTACGAAAGTTGTGATGTCCACCCAAAACCAAAACTCGTGTAAAAGATGATGCCAACTTTCCAAAAAGGGTCTGCCTTTGAAAGTAGTGATATCATTCACCTAAAGAAAGGCCGCCAAGCTTAATCCTATTAATTAAGCTAATTCCACCGAATAATGCTTGGGATGTTAAACGAAAACTTGAAGATTGCTCTAGTTTTCATTTAACTTTCGAACTATTAGTCGGTGCTGTGTTTTAATCACGACAAATTTAGACATCGTTACTTCCTTACAGCTAATAAATATGCTTTCTCGACGTTATCCACTACAGGAAGACATGCAACCGTAAAAAGGATTTCGTTAACGACACGCATTAGCTTCATCTAAAAGTCTCACACCGTCTTACATGAAGGAATAGGCCTACTCTTGAATCCAATAATTTCTCCGTTACCTGCTACTTACGAAATTAAAACGTCAGGTAAAAATTAGACCTCAAAGCTGAAAATTACGCCTAAATTCTGAAACTAGGCCTAAAGGCTAACACATTTTTAACCGGCAATTGTGATGGTTACCACTTTTAGATTACATAATACAGATCGCTGTTGCAGTGCGTGATAGTGGTGTATGCACCTCAACATTTTCGTTGAAAAAGTGGCGGAAGTGTACAGAAAATCGGTTGTGACTACGTAGTCGCTGCAACCGCTTGTTTAAATGCTATTATTATTCAATATCTAATTGACAGCTCTAATTTACGACGCATATTTCAGAAGTTAGTATAGACATTACCTTGAAGTGCATGTCAAAGGTCATCCACCATAAGTCGTTCCGCTGGCCAAGCTGATAATCTTGTAGTTAATGCAGTTATTGTGATGTATTATAAACAATATACCTCAATCTGTAAAGAATTGTGCACATCCACACATAGAACAAGTGCGTGACGTAAACATTCCATGGAAAACAACACAGCTGCAATGCCGACGAATATACAGGAACTCACGGTTTGGCTTCCCGGAAAACAGGCCCGTGAGTTTTCATCTTCAATTTCCATGCATTGGTGTTATTGGCTTAAACCGACTTCAATGATGAATACCGAACAGTGCAGTTTGACACTCACGAATTTCAGTGTGCCGTACCAGCTTTCGAACCAGCTTGGCCTTGTTTCACATCAAAACGTATAGCCATCACGGTTTGGTACCTCACAGCGTCCGGGACTTGCAGGGGTACTGCCGGTATGAAAAAATGTGAAACAACGAGAAAATACGCTAATGGAGAAAAAAATGAGAAAATGTGATGAAATGTGAAAAATACCAGCTGTAGTTTGAAAAAAAAAAAGGCAAAACGACGAACTCTACAAAAAACGCACGACAGAACAAGCGGTAAAATTTCGTTATGAAATTGTGAAGCTTGAAACCGATATAATTTTTGAAATAGCTACTTTTCTTTGTTTTTAAATCTTGTCGTAAATGTGTTTTTAATAATAAACACGTGACCAGAATAATTACATGGGTGCAATATTATCTTTGCTACAACACATTTAAAGGAGTCTTGAAATAGCCCCAAAAAAAACCGAAATTATAGAGAAATTACAAAGATTATTAGTAGTAAATTATACTAGTACACACAATTTTCTATTGAATAATTGTGAAACAGTGATGTGATTTATCACAATATGTGAAAAAGGAAGAAATAGTGACACAAAAAATGAAAAGCGGTAGATATATGAAAAATGTGGGGAAAAAATAAAAAGTAGGTGTGTGAAAAATATGAAATAAAAATGGAAAGTGAAGTGGGTATGCGTAAAATGTGAAAAAAATGAAAAGTAGGTATGTGAAAAAATAAGAAAAAAAATCAGGTATCCTGGCAGCACTCCTGGCCTTGCTTACTTGCTACACTTTGTCAAGACACAGTACGGTAGTATAAGGCCGCCCGCGACGTGCCGCGCGGCCGCGTCCGTTTTTCATTGATAATTCTCGATCACGTGGTGAAAAATGAACTCGGAGCAAGTACGGTCGCCCTGTGGCCGCCGGCATGCTGCCCGGGATCCCAGTGGTCGCAGCGACAGGCTGGCCACTGCGGCCAAGTACGCGTTGCTACATAGACCGTAAGCATTCTCGTTGGCCGCCGCGGCTAAGTCGCTGTGTGCGCGGTGGCCCTAAGGTTCGGCATCACACGGCCGCAAAGCATTTCAAATGATTACGCGTGAAACTGGCATCAACGTTCCAAGCAGGTACAAAAAAAAAAGGTAAAATACTTTCTCAGAATCTCTGATGTTGATGTCCGGTTTCCGTTCATCGTATTCAAAACTCTTTTTGCTCTTATGGTTCGTCCACAAATGACGACACGCAATACCATAACCCTACCCATTCACCAGTGACGGGTAGAGTTACTATCTCAAGCTCGTCTCTCCCCACTGTTCCCCCCCCCCCCTCAACCGCTCCCGGTTTCTTCTCCCAATGCCCTTTTCGTCTTCTGATTGGCCAAAACCATCAAGTTTTGAAACTTTACACACAAAATGATATCTAAAAGCACGTGCATCAATCACGTCTTTCAATTGATGGTTGCTGACCACCGATACACAAATTAAACAAATACACCAACCTTCATGGCTTTTCGAGACGGTAATGCCCTCGACCGATAGCCAGCAGCAACATGTGAATCCTCTGTGGGATCAGGTGGAATGGCGGGTAGCACGACCGCCTTCTGTCCGGGGGCCCTCTGTCCTGGGAGTTCCGGGTTCGATCCTGGCTCTTGCCACCCGGGCCAACCCCCCTGGCATTTTCGGACATTTTCGGGAAGAGTAGGACTGGTGCCTCGTGCTGAAGTCGATGATTGTAGCATGTCAAAGATCCTGGATTTTCCGCTTGGATATATCTCGAGGGGTTCGACAATACTAGAAATCTTGTACACCCAAGATTTAGATTTACAAATCCCTTTTAAATCTTGTAAATCTGGTGCAAAATCATTTAAATCTTACTTAAATCTTTTGTAAATCTTTAAATCCCAGCAAAGCTTCATGTAAATCTTCATGTAAATCTTCAAACCTGTGTAAATCTTTAAATCTTCTGTAAATCCGTGTAAATCTTGAAAAAAATCTCATGTAAATCATTAAATCTTACTTGAATCTTTAGTAAATCTTTAAATCCCAGCAAATCTGTGAATATTCAAGTAAATCTCCAAAACTGAAAATCTGTGTAAATCCGCAAAATTTTATGTAAATCTATAAATCTGTGAATCCGTGTAAATCTTGAAAAATCTCATGTAAATCATTAAAGCTTAGTTAAATCTTTTGTAAATCTTTAAATCCCAGCAAATCCGTAAATCTCCATAAATCTGTTGGAAGAATTACAGATTTACAAATCTCGTGCACTTTTTTTCTGTGTCGAACCCCTCGATATATCTCGATATATAAAGGTCCCACTCGTCGTCTATAACAGTCATCCTCGAATGGAGGCGCAGGCCGCCAAAGGTGACAGAGGACAGCCTGGACTCTGTTACAAAGCCTGGGAAGAACCACTAGAACAACAACAACCGAGAACCCGACCGGAAGTTTAGTATAATAAGAAGTAAACGAAAGGCCGCAAGTGTGGGCCTTCGCCAGAAGTCAGGGTCAGCTATGACAAATATTCAATTTCCACGACCCAAAACGCAATGGGGAAGTTTACGTGACACGCAATGGGGAAGTTTACGTGACAAGAGTTTACGTAGTGACACTATTGTGTGCACTACCATTGATGCTATGTTGAACTTTAATTTTGTACTCACGTACCAGTCCTAACCACCCCTCCCCAACCCCGCACTGCACAGCAAACTGCTAAGTAAAACAAGTTCTGAATGCGGACGAACTTTAGGCGCGTTGCTACGGATGTAGTTGCGACAGGGCTTAGAAATGTTGTGTTTTTAATAAAGTTTACGACAAAATAAAAGATTGGAGTACTTAGCGAACACTTGGGACTCGACACAAATGCGCCATACTTTCTTTGACATTAACAGCCCCAATGTACATTTTGTGCATTTTTAGCGTGTGATTGCCTAAAAAAATGCACCAAATAAGGAGCTTGTGGGTCAGATGTAATTTCGTTGCTATTTTCGATACACGTAATACTTTTTTTCCTCTTCGAATTTTCGTATTTCTAGAAGACTTTCGAGTCCGTAATATAAGTTTTGATTCAAAGTTTTTTTTTTTTTCTGATCGTCAGTTTCATTATTTTTCCTGTTGTTACAAAATCTATTCTTGTGTCAAGGGCCGAGGAGATCGTGCCAGTCAATGCAATAGGCTGACCACTTATTCTATTAATAAACAAAAACGGAACGTTAAATGTTTAGAGTAAGGGTCTAAAAGTCAAAACCTAGAAGGAACACGGACAAGCTTTGACAGTAAGGGTCTAGGTATAAAATTTTGTAAGAGGCTGGTAAGCATTAGACCCTTACTACCCGGTGGTTAGCTTAGGTCTACTCTATTCGCACAGAATGTGCATGAACGGTTGTATCAGGTTTCTTTGTTCTTAGGATATTGTTATAGAACTTTAAGAACACAATTTTCTTGTGAAGTTTGGCATTTTGTCTTTTGATGCTTTAGAATTTTTTATTATATTTCGTAGAT
This sequence comes from Lithobius niger, assembly GCA_023313725.1. Classification (NCBI taxonomy): domain Eukaryota; kingdom Metazoa; phylum Arthropoda; class Chilopoda; order Lithobiomorpha; family Lithobiidae; genus Lithobius; species Lithobius niger. The sequence continues at coordinate 3,675 of JAHWFP010103546.1, read as the reverse complement.
TTACGGTGGAGGATAACCAGTAATGCTCTCTGCTGAGAATACCCTACCATGTTACTAAATGGATAAATAGTTTTCAACATAAAACAAAGCAGCAAACGTATACCAACCACTGGATCATCACATGGGTCTTTGTAGGAAGATTTCCAGTTTTTCGTCAAAATGTATTTATTTCTGACCACCGGGTAGTAAGGGTCTAATGCTTACCAGCCTCTTACAAAATTTTATACCTAGACCCTTACTGTCAAAGCTTGTCCGTGTTCCTTCTAGGTTTTGACTTTTAGACCCTTACTCTAAACATTTAACGTTCCGTTTTTGTTTATTAATTCGTGTTACTTTTAGAATTGCAGCTAAACTGTAAAACAGTGCAGTTGACGGTCCAAATTGAAAGTTTAACACAGAAACCCTAGGCCGACTCTTACTAACACTGTTAATAATTGAAACAAATCCTTTAATCTTCAGTCTTGCAGCTGGCGTTTGCAAATTGGCATTGTTGCATAATAACAATGTTTAAAACAATGTAAAACAATCAATCTGGTCGTTTAGAGCTCCATAACCCCTGAACCACTTGACCAATTAGAAAATGCCTTATGGAAAGGGCACATCTACAGAGCAATACCTGTAAAATGAGCTAAGAACCAGATTCATAGGACAAATGGTTTGACCTGTAGAGAGGACAGACGAAAGTATCCCCAGAACAACAACATCATCATCATCATCAAGAAGAAGCAGAACAAGAAGTTGTCTATTTGGCCCCTCTCTGTATCTCGAGTTTGGCTGGACCGAATTTCACAATTTTTGGACTGTAGAGAGGCCTTGACTAGTCGAGGCTGGATTCCAAATTTGGTTTTAAAATGTTGACTTTTGACGGCGTTATAAGCTCTCAAAGTTAAGAGTTTAACACAGAGACCCTAGGCTGACCCTTACTAACACTGGCTATCGCCAGTGTTAATTTCGTACATTTTTAGCAATCCTATATCTGTATAATAATCTTGGAGGCCGGCTAAAAGGAAGGCTAAATGGAAAACCACTTCTCCCCTCCTCGCGCCCGCATTGAAAATGCACTCTCCCACTCTACCTGCATGGAAACAGGAAGCAGGCATGAGTGGTCGATCAACTCAATAAAGGTTCAATCTGACAAGTCGTCGGGCCGAACAATCACTTCTCCCCTCCTCGTGTCCGCATTGCAAATGCGCTCTCCCATTCTACCTGCATGCAAACAGGAGGCAGGCATGAGTGGTTGATCAATGGTTCAAAAATGGAGTGGTTCCCGGGAAATGTGTCCGAAAACTTAATTCTTGACCGGCCCCGTGCATAGCACGGACTTCCTCTAGTTTTCCTATAATTCAACTAAAATTACTAACATCCTATATTTCCATGTTTGATCTCGCCAGACTCATCCGATTAGGAATGCCGTAAAGCCCCGCAAACAAGTAAGTCCTAGTTTGGGACTGTATATTTTTTTCGCGAGGAGGGGACAAAAGATTGTTCGGCCTGACGACTTGTCAGATTGAACCTTTATTGAGTTGCCTGCTTCCTGTTTCCATGCAGGTAGAGTGGGAGAGAGCATTTCCAATGCGGGCGCGAGGAGGGGAGAAGTGGTTTTCCTTTTATAAAAGAACTCAATAGTCCGGCCGTTTATGCTTTCACTCTTCAGTAAGATGAATTCCCCCAATACCAAGTTGAAAGCAATTGGCTACTTATCTCCGATTTTGGAGTGGAAATTTGTCGTGCAATTTTGTAATTAAATTCCTTGAAATCTCGCTGCTCTCACCTATATTATAGTGTTCGCGGCCTATCTTGAGTTCGTCTTAGAACGAACATAGACAATCGATTGTACGCTTCTGGTAGCAGAGTGCCTTGTCGGTATCCAAGATGATTACAAAAACAGTGGCGGCCGTCGATTAAAACCGCCCCCTCCAGGAAGAAGTAGCCGCTCAAAAAATACTGCAGGACTCAAGATACGCCGCGCACACAATAAATTCTTACATTTCTCCTATATTTTGACAAAATTCCTATAATGCTTATAATTTTTTACCTGAATGTGAGTAGTCAGTCTGACACAATAAAAAAATGCTCTTAATTAAATCATAATCAGTTCTGAGACAGTCATTTTTCGAAGCACTAAAAAGGGTTGGGTTTTTTTATGAGGGTAGTCTGCCAGGCAATGCCAAAGTGGTCGCTATTGCCGACTACCGCAAGAGTTTCGCTCCAGGCGAAAATTCATTGTTGGCGATAAGTAAATCTTCTGAATAAATAAAGAATAAATAAATCTTCTGGTTTAGGCGAAGTTTGGTGGGTTTTCTAATAAGCTGTGTAAAGATAAAATCTGATAAAGAGTCTCTAAGTTGCATAGCTGGAGCCTCAAAAGCAATCGGGTATGGAGAGGTCCAGTCAATATCAGGGTTAGTGGAAATCGCTGTGATAATAAGGGTGTTATTGATACGCTTCTTGATTTCCTAACAATAGTTTCCTGGAAGACGTAATCGTTTACAGCTTTGAATCTTGTGGTCTTAATAGAAGCAGCCGATAGTGGTAGTTTCTGCAACGTAGATAATCAATATTTATCCAAATCATTTCCCAAGTACCAATCGGGAATAGGGCAGTGACACAACGTTGTATTATTGTATATAACTCTATGCTGGAGCCAGTAACTGTGACAGCTGCAAGGGTCACTGGAGGGAGGGAAAGAAGGGCGCCTTACTGAAGACAATGCTGTCAAGAGTAGATTTTTTTTAGGCCTATAATACGCGATTTTTGTCGATTTGTTGGCAGTTGCTGACATTTTTAAGCAAGTGGAATCTTTATTTTCCGATTACAACCTAGCAGCATAAGGGATTGGAGAAAACAACGTTTTTTTAAGCCTATGAAAGCCGCTCTCAAAGCACTGCCTTGACTAGAAGTGCCGTTGTTTAACCCTCCATTTTAATCTAGCGCCTCTTGCAGCTGTATCTCTTGTCGCCAATATGACGTCACATGACGCTTCTCTATTGTGGTGAGTAGTTTCAAAACTGGGAAGACTGTTTTATGACACCACCTCCATTTTTATCGGTGCGGTCGTTCCTATACATGGTGTAGCCCCGTGTTTTAACTTGTGAATCCAATATTCCGCAATGCAGAAACGTATTTTGCGATGGCAATAATATTCAATAATATTCAAAGGAAGCAACGACAGCAAGGAGTTCAGTAATTTTGTCAAGTAATCGATTTAACATTCCAGAATGCTCTTTTCAGATGGCTAGTATTTACACAATAGTTTCTTCTTATGGGTATTTGTGTAATTATTCCGTGCTTGAATTACAGTATCTTTTTGTGGCCCTCCACCAGTTTTTGGACTCTCACGTTTTGGGACGCTGTAGAACGGTATAATTCCTTCACCCTCAGACTTTAATAGGTCCCCATAATTAGCTTCACTAGTCTGAATGCAAGAGGAGGGGAGTATGCCGGATATTTTATCTTCAATTTGATACAATTTAGGGGGAAATCCATTTTGATTTTTCCAGGAGCGTTTTCCGGATTGTTGGATCCAGAGTCGGATTAAGTCGGCTTACAAAAAGTCTCTTAACTTTGGATTGATGATTTCTTCCTGATGAAGCAAGGATCCATAATTATTGTCATACACACAAAAAGAATTTAATTTTCAGCATTAATTTCATGCCTTGATCACAAGTCTAAAAG